>JAYJMH010013901.1:0-22043 GCA_036873815.1 Phacellophora camtschatica | reverse complement strand
TTTCAGAATTGCTTTCATGCCAAGTTGTAGTGCCATGGATCTTCGCATCATAAAACAAAATTCTTCGAAATGGCTCCCGAATAAAATTGATGTCTTCAAAGGATTCCAACCTGGTCGATATCAACGAACGAACTATACCCATTTGGTGTGTCTATCGCGCTCTTTTTCTTTATCAAGAAATTAGTGAACCAATATTCCCTTCGTGTACTGATTATTTCCATAGCTTTTCTTGTCAGGACCACCAGCAACATACCGTTTTCCGCCACTAGTTTGCCCTTACATCACCCGCCATGTTTGATTCTGTTTGCTTCCGTGTTTCATCCACAGAGGTGCTCTACTTGTGACGTCAGTCATGGAACATCAAAATTCGCACGCAAGCTGTCAATTTCTCAAACTTTGACAAGGAATAAAAATGCTTTCGAATATCCGATTCAAAATCCGACTTTTGCATAATAATTAGTTCAAAACGATATTTCAGATTTTGCTCAGAAGTAACAATCGAAATTTCATTGCAATAACACTTTAAACTGAAAGCCCTTGAACATCGATACATAATTCAAGCCTCGCAGAAATCAGCTGTCAAAAAGCACAGAAAGCAGCAGTCCTTCTTAAATAAAATTAAACACACAGTACTCTCGTGCGCACATCCTACATCCTACTATTTCTCCGCTGTGAGCAATAATTAAATATCTAAAAATATCTCTAAAATGTACATGAAAAGTAGATTTCGGTACCTTGGGTGATCCATCTTTAGCAACACCTACGTCTGTTGTCGCTACGCCTTTAACGCTGCCATCGTCGTGATATAAAACCTTGCAATAACAAAAACATCAAATAAGTCGTGCTCAAATAATCGATCTAATTCGTATAAAAATGCGTATCCCGAAATAACGAGAAGATGGTTTGAAGAGTCCATGTACAAATTGATTCGCTGCAAATTTTTATGAAAATCGTATAAAATTGTAGCCCCATTATTCATTTTAAATCATAGACCAATTTATTTCGAAATTGTCAGCCAATTCGTATACAAATCGTATGTAAATCGTACAAATCTTATAAAATTCTAAAATTATGTTGTTTGATGGATACGATTTAATTCGTTTCAATTCGTATAGGAAACAAGCAATCCTTTGGGCACGGCCCGAAAGATACGATGAAATTAAATTTTTAGGCCCAAAACATTTACAGCGCAAATGCTGTCAAAAATAATCTTGCCAGACACGAGCAAACTGGAAAGATTAATGCTTAAATAAACAAATATTTTCAATAATGCCACACACAAGCCTTTGCATTTGCTTACTTCTATAACAAACTTGCTACCAAGTAGGAGATTCGTTTAATTCAAAGCAAAAATAATTTCAAACTGAAAAAATCATAAAAGCTTTGAATTAAAAACCCGACACCGAGCTTAAATAAGAAGATAGCACAGTGTTTAAGGACATATATAAGTATTCTAGTTAAGATGTCATTTCATACGAATTCATACTAAAAACATGACATATTGAAGATACCCACTTCGCTGGCTGCTATCCCAGGGTATATATCAACGCCAAGTTCTTCAGCCTGCTCACCAAGCCATCGCACAAAGTTGCCAAGTCTAACAATATAATTTCCGTGATTTGCCATAGGTAAACCTGCATACAAATAAATAATATGTGATATTTTATACAGAATGCAACGATAGTTAACAATTATATTCACACATGAGAGTTTTCTCTTTAAAATAATTTTTAATTCATTCTGAATTCTACAAGTGCCACATATGACAATTGGCTCATTTGTTACCATGTAGAATTACGCAACCAACCAACAAAGAAAAGTTACTATTTTCTTGTCATTTTTGTATTTTATGTATAATTTATAGCTAATTTGAACCCTTCTACGCCAACACAATAATGCATAAGTAACGAATCGCAATAAGAAATAAAAATTAAAAATTAAGTTACTTCAAACAATCTCTTGCCAAATTGGAATATAGTTTAAGTATAGATAAGTCTAAAACATAGAGTCTGGAATTTAGAATCTTGAACCTAACACGTTCTTAGTCCAGAATCTAAAATCCAATGCACTCAGTTACTGAATTACAATACAATAAAATACAATACAATGCAATGCAAACTTTTTCGATCACACAGAACATTTATAACGGAAAAATCTCCAAATATCGTTTTTAACTAGCTTAGTCCTCTTGACGTGAATATCAACTTTAATTAGTGTAATCCGTGTAGTACACGATTTTTGGTAGCTTGTCAAAGATGTTCCGGTTTTTTGGCGCACCCGGTAGATAAATATATAAGTATGTACCTTTAAAAATTGGCCATGAAATCGGAATCGGTATTTTTCGTTTTTCGGTTAATATCGCAAATTTGTCGTCAGTCACAGGTGTATGCAGTGGAGCCTGGAAAAAATTTAAAAAGTTATGAAACAAAATTCAAAGACAAGACAAAAAAAAAATAATTTCATTTTGTTGATGATAACATCAGAACGAAATATTTCAACTGGTTATCATTCAAAGTGTTGTCATTCTTATATTTGTAAACTTAGCATCAATAAATAAATGTTCACGAAGGCTACGAAACTTATATCAAAATAACCATTTAATAATAAAGCAGGTCAAAACTCCGCAAAAATATGTAAAAAAGACAAACTTCTAGGCTGATGTTTTTTACCCTGCATTCAGGGTTTTTTCAGGATAAAAAACATTTTAGAAACATCTAAAAAAAGATATTGCGCTGTGATTAGTAAAAATAATTAATGATAGTACTTATGGGAGTAATAAAAATTATTAATGCTATCAATAATAATGATATTGTAATAATTATTTGGCCTTTTCTATGATATTATATTATATTAACTTTTTAACGTTCGAATATAATTGCTACATCAATATACTGGGTGACCCAAAAAAAATATCACCGTTTGCACTCAGAGCAATCAGCTTGAAATCAGCGAGGCTACAAATTTCAAATTGATTTCAAAACGATACCCAAAGGGAAAGCTTAGAGCTTGGTATATCATTAAGTCCAGTCATATGCAATCACGTTTAAGGAATGTTATTCATTTCCAGTCCACGTTTAAGTAAGTAAGTAAGTAATATTATGCCACTAAATAAAAATTTACAGTTAAAAATTTAAAAAGGATAAAATATACAAGCATTGATAATGAAAGAAAATAATTAAAATTACTGAATAAAAATTTTTTATTAAGTAATCCTCGAAAGTTAACTTGAAAATAAAAATCTGGTTTGTTAATATTGGCTGTTTGAGAATTTGAATAGTAACACTTTAAGTTCAAATTTGCCTACCACCCAAAACGAGAGGTTTTGATTTTGGCCTACGCTCTTGCAGGATTTTCTGAACCACGGCGGTGTTCCAGACAACATACTTTGAAAACACTTATGAATAATGATTAAAAAAATCAGTTGTCCATGACCAAATTTTTTGAAAGCTAAGATTGCTGTTTGATTTTAGTAGATTTTCGGTAAAATGCTGAAAAAAGAAAAATCACTTCAAAATGGCTGCATGTATAAGCGTTTAATTTTCAGTTTTCGGATTTCTGTCCAAGTGTGTTTTCAAGCACCAATAAATTCATTTCGTAAAAGGCTATGATATAGGACATCCAAAGACACAGTTTAGGCCAAAATCTAGACCTCTGGTTTAGGGTGTAACATATTTTAACTTTCAGAATTAATATCTCGACTCTCGATGAAGAAATATAAACAAACCAGGTATCCATTTTTATGTTGACTACAAAGAAATCTTTCAAAAATTGTTTCGAATAAATTTGAGCGAAACTCACACCGCTAGCCATGATCAAAGCTGTTACCTTCTTTTTGAGACACTCGGTATATATATTCAAAAAACAATTTTATCTCAAGTTTTGGGCAGATATACATGGTCGCAGATGACTAGATGATATCTGAAACTCTAAGTTTGCCATTCGGATGTCGTTGAATGTACAATTTGAGAATTGTAGTCTCGCAAATTCTGAGATACAGCCTTGCAAATGGAATCCAAATGAAAGAAATAAAATATAACATACGTGTTGGATACAAATTTGCTTTCTTTTAAAAGATGAAATTTTCTCTGGAATAGTTTATGAAGAATGATAAAATTACACGTACCCCTCTTTCCTGCCAATCAGGAAACAGCTCAAAAAGTGCTCTTGGCTCTAAGACAGCTCCAGATAAGGTGTGAGCACCTAAAATACCACAGTAACAAGGTATAAATACATATAAATCTCACAAAGGAAAACATCTTCACCACGACACACGAAAACATCTTCACCACAAGTCAAAAATCAAATTTTACTGTAAAAAAAATCAAAATTCATCTTTACCAAATACTAGAAAATTTAGAATTGTGTAATCGTTTTAAAAATCAGATTAATTGTATGCAGATATTAATTGTATCGCTATAAAAATGTTTCCTCCTGAGTAATTTTCTATGATACGTTTCCCCTTTCATTGTCATTTTAAAATCACTTTCTGAATAAATTTGTACTGTTATAGGGTGTCAATATTGTACTAAATAAAAAAAAAGAATTCGCACTGAAGTAATCCATATTTTGTAAAGAAATTAACAATTAAAATTAACAATAAAAAATTAAGAACTGATTTGATCTTTGATCTATCATGCAAACATAGAAATACAAAAAGGAGATGGTTCTTAGTGGTAAACATACCACGTGATTTTTTTGGCCACCCGATATATATAGTAAGTAAGAAAAAGTGGTTTGTTTGCCTGGTTATTTAATTTATCTTCTGCACATCGATCATACGAAGTGGATCCGTAAAATCAGCACACTGAATCATACTAAATAGAAGTAAAAGTATATGGAAATGAATCAAGTCATTTTGCACACTAATAGTACAACTGTTTAGATTCGTGCTCTTAAGATTCAAGAGCATTTGCCTTCAAAATGCCTTACCAATCTCTGGTGCCTTTTCAACAAGAGTTACCCGTAATTCTCTATCGTTCTTATTTGCAAGCTGCTTGAGTCTGATTGCAGCAGATAAACCAGCAGGGCCTCCGCCGACCACTAACACATCGCTTTCATCTGCCACTCTTTCCATGTCAATATCTATTTAAAGAAAAAAAAACTGCGGCTGCAGTGGGTCTTTCGTTGCCATTAATGGCATTCTAACATTTATTTCATTCAACATTCAACTGCCAAAAATTTCATATTCCAAAATTCTACATTGCAACATTTTCTATTCCCTTATTCCATAATCTAACATTTCAAAATCCATTTTCTATTCCCTTATTCCATAACCTAACATTCCAAAATATCTTAATGCAATATTCCATTGTTTATTCTAAAATTTAAACGTTCATGCTTCAACTTTCCTAGTTTATACAAAGCACCATCTCTCTATATATATCGATATATGATATTACCTAGAACGCAGGAAAAAGATAACGTTGGACTAAAGAAACTCAAATGAAGAAATGTCAGAACGCGAAAGATTGGATTATGAAAACTTGAATCATAGAATGTTGAAATATGAAATGTTTGATAACAGAATCACAGGCTTTAGGAAAAATAAAGTTTTTATTTTATTCCAGCTTCGATTCTCCTCATTCCACTTGTCCTACATTATCAAATGTTGGAATAAAAATGTTGCAATGTGGAATGTTAGAATAGAAAATATTTAAGTTGGAAAGTAGATCCTTGCACATTGTTGTTTTCACCATTCTTTGAAGAGGCAAAGAAAATTATTGTTTTCAAATTTATTTACATTATTTAAAAAGTGCTCCTTCTTAAAGCCAGGGTTCCATTTACTGTAGTTCTTGAAAACTTTCACAATCTTCGGCGATCTTTAACTGAAGTTACAATCGTTACAATGAAAAGATTAAATGGAAACCATGTCACATTTGCAAATATTTTCAATGACCCGTAAAAATTGTGAAATATGGAGCCAACTTGTAAGCAAGGGAAACTCGAATGGAAACAGTTAAATCAACGATCTTAAAAAATATCACCAACGAGTAAAAAATACCATCAATGATTGTCAAAGATTGTGAACAATTTTCAATGAGTAGTGAACAATTTGCTGATTTGGAAATAAAACTAATCGATTGAATAATAAAATTCCACGAGAGTATCACGTATGTGTTAGAATTTTCTCAAAGTCCATTTTTTGATTAATCAGTATTTTTAAAAGAGCCTATGCGGGGAAGGAAATGAACTGCGGAGGAGAAAGGGAGAGGAGGAAAGACAAAGTCATCTGCTTGTCTCCTCCGCAGTTTCCTTTTCTTCCCCACAGTTTAACTTTGCTGGCAATCTAATCATGTCTGTTCATGCAAAAACACAAAATTAACTATAAATACAGTATTATTTCGGTCACATAAAAAGGCAAGTTAACACTTGAACATACCATCAATTGAAATCAACAATTCATCGTAATTCTAATTTTCGTGACCATAGATATTAAAACACTGAATTTACCTGCCCATCGTGGATCGTTATCTCTAGGTACAATCGAATGATGAGTAGTTATTTTCTTGGAACTTGCTGTTGAAGAAGCACAGATGCATCTTCTAGGTATGGCTTTGAATACCCCTGAAAATACGATTTTATCAAAATAAATTGTACTCACAACACTTCAATCATACAACAGGTGCTTCACATTCAATACACAAAACTCACAGACTACCATTGTTGCCATCCGAAGCGCTTTATGGTAAGGTTGTGTATCTCCATTGTTGCCATCCAGCACATATTGTATACATGTCTTGTTGTAGTTTAATAATTAAAATAGTGATAATGATAATTATCAATGAATTTAAAAAAGATAAATGATATGATGATAAAAAGGCATAAACATGGACTGAAACCGCAAAAATGAGTAAGGAATGAATTTGCACATTCTTCAATTTTCGTAAGAAGTATGGCGTAAAGATTTAAGCGCCAAATCATTTACAACTTTTGCACTTCTTTCAAGCTCGCGTTTTTGGCACACTTTTTATCAATATTGTTTTAACCTTTCTATTTATACGAATTAATTTGCTTTCTATCAGATTAGCTTGAAAGTAATGTCAGGAAGACATCGAAACGTCACTCAACAATTAACTTATTATCGCTAAGTTTCATTTTAAAATGCTACATGAAGAATATTCTTATTCGTATATTGAATTCAGTGATACTTTCTGTGCATGCGCAGGAGATACCCCGGTGTTGCATACTAACTTGGAGATACTCCTATAATTACCCCAGTGTTGCATACTAACTTGAACATTGCAATTCAAAATGAACCCGCCGATCTACCATCGAAAGGAAGATGACGATTACTCCAGTTGGAAAAATTATGTCGGTATCTGGAAAATATATGCTGATACTAGTGAAAATCAAATCAGAGCTGCTGTGTACCTTTCGTTGAAAGGTAAAGCAAGAGGAATGGTTCTTGAATTGAAATAGGAGGATATTGGTAAAAGAGTCAGATTTGATTTGATTATCCAGACGTTAGATTCTTTGTACCTACAAGATGAGGCAACATTCTTTGTACCTACAAGTTTCTACTGCGCTTTCGAAGATTTCTATGAGTATCTCCGTAGTGCCGGAATGGACTTTCTGAAGTTCATTGTTGAGCACAACACCAGCAGAGATACAATAAGCTTGAGAGATTCAATATGGAACAAACAGAAGGGATTAGAGCCTTCTTTCTATTCAAAGCATCAAATATGAAAGATGAGTCAGAAAAGCTTGCTTGAGGTACCGCAAAACTAACATATGTTGACATTAGAGATAAGTTAATGAAGATTTTCGAAAAATCCTGGATTGTGGGAAGATAACGGCGGTGTCCCTGAAGTCAAGAATGAAATATTTCACGCTCACGAGTATAAAGGAAAGATGGGTGGATATGGAGGAGGTAATAGAAGTGCCTTTTCGGACAGAGGATCCAGAGGAGGTAGAGGTTTCTTCCAAAATGCAACAACCTCAGCAGGAAAAGTTCTTCGCTGGCTGCCATTTCTGTGAGTCTATCAAACATTCTGCTACAGACTACCTTCACAGAAAAGAACAGGAAGAAGTCTATATTCATGTCCATGTAACATTTGTTGAGTCCTAATTAAAGGTCTGGGTAAAGGTCTTTTGGAAAGTGGCTGTTCAAGAACGATCGTTGAGTGGGATGAAGGAGAAACCAAGTGATTCGGTTTTTCGATTCGAAGATGGGGTGGAGGCCAGAAGCGGTTACGTGGTTACTATACCAGTGGTTATAGGACGAAAGAAGATGATAATGGAGGTGGAGATATTCGATAACTCCATTCTGTTACTGATCAGCAAAGAATTACTGAAACAGATTGGGTTGAAATAGATTTCGTGAAAGACACAATCACCATGGATCGAGAAGTGGAGGATTCTAAAACTCAGCGATGCTGCATCACGATACTCTGCAACGTGTTTAAAATTAAGACAAAACGAAAAATGTACTCGTCAGTCAGATTTTCAAAATTTGGATTGCCTATTTCGGATGCCCTGAGGTAACGGAGTTCTTAAGCGATAACGGAGGCGAATTCGAGGATTGAAGTCATGTGAAAAACGAATGAAAAGTTGGGTACTACAGCAGCAGAGTCTCAATTCAGCAACGGAATCGTGGAACGTTACAATTCCATTCTCTGTGAGACCATGTCAAAGACCCTTAAAGACATACAGTGTGAGCCAAGTTTAGCATTAGCCTGGGCAGTAAATGCTAAAAATGCACTTCGTAATCAAGAAGGGTACTCATCTAGTCCATCTAGTTTTTTAACACAAAAGTTTGCTGGCTGATCTTCCTCCTGCACTTCTACCACATCTACAGGGTGTCTCAATAAAAATGTTTCCCGTTTATCAAAAAATATCAGAAAATTAACACAATGACCGCACTCCAGTTAGGTTCACTTTTATCTCCCAATTCATAACTCAAAGTTTGGTACAATCTCCAATAAAATAGGTCAGAAGCTTATTGGATTATTACTGGAAAACAAGCCAAAAACCACAAAATCTAAGTTAAATTTGTTCACCATTTTGAAGCAGAGAACAGCTTCAGGCTGATGTAAAAGAAATGGTTTCAGTTTAGTTTTTATCAATTTCTCTTAGAAATAAAAAAATGAATTTCATTAATGATAATATGTCTCATAACTGAATGAGAATTCAAAAATAGAATATTTTCAGAATTTCTCAAATGACAGCAAAAATTGTGAAGCCTTTCAATAGAGTGTATCAACAAGAATCCAACAAAAAGGTGTTAATCGCTCAAGTCTTTGTGGTTTTAATTCAGAATTTTCCTTAAAAATTATTCTTTTTTTGGTGAAAACTTAACAGTGGGTTTCGTGAATCAACGGTGCCATAAATGATTGTCTTCAAAAAGCTTCTTTTCATTTCAACATTCAGTTACCGCCCTGTTTTTATGACACAAGCTCGAGGAAAATAGTCTTTACCATAACTATCTTATAAAACTATCTTTCTGCATCTTGAAATAACAAAATGCAGTCTACAAAATTGGGATGCAATAATAGTGTTGTCTTTTTGCTATTTTTGTTTAAACAGGAAATCTTTATCCTGAAACACTGTGTAATGAAATTGTAAGGAAGAATCTTGAGGCCTTAGATAAAGCGAAAGAGAGCTGTAAAAGGCTAAATCAAGCAAAAAAATCCACAGAGCATTTAGACACAAAACAAGGATGTTTTTTTGCTGAAGAATATGAACATGGGCAGAAGGTGTTCTACAAGCATAAAGAGAAAAAGATTGCAGAAGGTTCAGCAACAAAAATCATCAGTACAGATGAAAAAAGTTGCACTTGTTTGTTATGGGACAGCATATATTATCGATGCCATCCTTGTCATCTTCTGAAGGTAAAAGAAACAAAGGCAAAAAAACAAGTTGACTTTGTTGGAAATATGAAAGCAAGAATAACCAAAACATTCAAGTGAGAAAATATATTGGTGATGATGACGATGAGACCAAAGCACCAGACAATGAAATTCATACCGATGAGGAAGGATAAATATGACTGAGCAAATCAAAGTTGGGACAGGGCAATGTCTATACTGTGTCACTTACTGCCTGATAGTTTCAATGATAGTGAAGACTGAAGAGTTATCTGATGTGTCTAATTCGTCGCCTTGTGATGGTTTTCTTGACTTGTGAAGGTTGCTTGTCAGCATTATAAATCAGCTGTTATTTGGTAGGATATGAACAAAATGTCACAGATCAAAATTTAAATACTTGTGACAACATTTGTTTGAAGCAGATAATGATTTTTGCCAGATGCCTCCGGGCTTTGCCTGTTGGAACACATAACATTTGCATTTTAATTTTAATTTTAGGAAATTTTTATGAGGTTCAGGGACAGTGGACACACAATGCAAAATTTCGAAGCACTCTTAGGGTGACAACTTAGTTTTAAAAGGGACTGGATTGAGTAACAATATTGGCTTTTACAATTTGTTGCTTTCTTTTAATAATTAACTTGTTTGTGTCAGTCACTGGTTCATGTCATGTTATATATTGTATCTTTGCATAATATCAAATATCTTATTGGTTGAACTAATTTCCTGTTTATGAATCCTTCAGTAAAAGTGTTAACAGAAATGTACAGTTTTTGGGTTATGAAATTATGTAATGAGCGTATTGATCAGTCTTTAATAGAATATTGATTGGAGCCAGAACTGCACCATACAAAAATTTTGAGTGCTTTCTTCTTGGGATAAGCCTTTCAACCTTTCTGAGTAGTGTTGTGGTATATCTATCACTGTATAAAGAACCTAAAAAACATTAAAGCTGCCATGACAAGCTAGTTTTAAAACTTTGCTCTGTGCAATGCCCATTTTCAGCAAGAACAACAGAGCAAAATAAATCAGATTTAATGCTTGTATATGCATTTTGGTGCACATTGACAACTGTAATTTAATTGTGTCTTTATGAGGAATGTTGCATTTTGGTGTTTTTCCTATTACTTTAAATTATTTAGGGTTGTGGTCATCATAATTTAAAAGGGTGTGGCCTAAAACTTTGCGTTATTTTTCAGCTAATTTATAGTCAGGTTTATTCATGGATCCACCCCTTCTTCTTACAGACTGCTCATTTTTTGGTTTTTTATGCTAGCAAGGCGACTTTACAAAAAAATTTTAACTTGGCCCTTGAGCAATTCATTCAGAATTATTTTAGTTGGGCCCTCGAGATTGGTGATTTATTGAATTTAAGGTAGAATAATATCGTAACAACCAATTCCAGTGTTATGCTAAGTTAAATAGAATTAAAATTGAAATTAAAAATGGCAGAGAATGGAATTTTTTTTACATTGACACAGTTTAATTTTGGCCATTATTAACCCCTGGATGTGGTAAGTTGGTATTAAGTAAGTGACTAATTTTTAAATCAAAATCATCCTTAAAATAAACCCCTTTCAAATGATATACATATCTACTAGTACCTGTATACATTGAATAAAGTAGGGAGTATGCTTAGTCTTCTAGCTAGGATATTGAGCCTTGCTGACATGGAATGACTACCCAGAGCTAAGTTTCCAGACTAGTACCATATAAATACCTGTGTTAATCAAGGTTTTAAGACATTTGGCTTCAAAAGGAGCACTCTTTGCATACAAGAAGGGGGAAGACATACAAAAAATTCACAAAAAATGTTTTTTCTGACACCTTTCAAACCATTTGGAAAACGGGAGGGAGGGGTCCAGATATCTCCAGCGTGAAGCAAAATTAAAAACAATAGGTGTATTGACTATTGTTTACAAACAATTGGCGTGGTGTAAAACTTCAGCATCATGCAGCGTATAGCGTAAACAAACTTCCCACTCTGGAATTTATTGCTCTGTACCCATGTTGGAAACTTTGTATTGCGCACCGAATATATTCGGTGCGCGTTTGAGATTTTGGTGCGCAAATATGACATTTTTGGTGCGCGGTGCGCATTATGCTCAGTCAATTTCAATAGGCATGTGCTCATTTGGTGCACATCTAAAAGTGGAAAATATAATGTTGTTGAATGTGATTCAACACAAAAGAGGCTTTGGCCTACCACGTGCAACTTTTGACGACATGTGAATTTGGTGCACAACGGAAATGTAAAATTGGTGCGCCAAAATTTCTTACATTTTCTTGATTCGGTGTGCAGTTAGCAAAGTTTCCAACCTGGAATGGCCATCCCTCCTGAAGCCTGCCAGTTGGGATGTGTGATTTTAAAACGTATTTCTGCAATTATTTGTTTCTTTTTCTTTTGTTCTTACGAAATTTTGTGACATTTTATCCTATCCTTTAATTTAAGCTTATAAATTGCATTTCTTCTCCTCCGTGTGTGGTGTGGGCCTAATCTATCTTTTTTACACACGAACAGCACAACCACGCTCGCATTCTACGTTATACATTACCTCAGCATCTTTCCAGATTTCTTTATCTTCAAGAGTCGCCATTTCTTGGGTATTATTTCCGAAAAATTGTCAAAGCTGTTGTTGATGGATGGAAGAAGAACCAATATATCTAGAAGAAATGAACTGGTTTTGATGAAGCACAGGGGTGCAAGAAGTATGAAAAGGCATTTTAAATTGAAACGAGGCTAAAATAATATTTCAGCTAAAAGCAAAACAACAAAGTTTAAGTTTTGAAACATTGTTTTTGTCTTAAAAATAGAGAGAAAATGGCAGGAATGTTTGGTTGCTTAGTTTCTGGAAGATTGGTAAGTTAAGCTAAATTTATTCAAAGCACAGAAGTATTAATTTAAATATAATGATAAAACTATCAAGATCGGACAGAAGAGAGAAGCAGACTGCCTGTTTGCAAAGTATGGCACTTGCACACCCGAGAATTTCAATAGAACAATAGGCCTAAACAAAAGAAGAGTGCTCATGCACACCCGAGATCTCGTCGAAAAGTACCATACTCTGCAGACTGGATTAGCAGAGTCTCTCTCATGCATTCAATTCATCTTTCTATAATATAAATAGTCTATATAATAGTTCAAAGTTCAAATAATAGTTGTTGTTCTATTCTTCTTGCTGTGCGAGTGTGTGTGTATGATGGCAATATCAAAATGGTATTTTGAGAGAAAATTAATTAAACTAAATAAGGTTTTTCAAGCACACAACATATCTTGTTTGCTTTTTAACTCTGCTTCATTTTAATATTTATTTAATCCACTGCAAATAATATTAATAATTTATGGATTGCCAGGCAATAAAAAAGCCAAAGGACATGTTATGTTTACTTATAGCCTCGAGTAGAAACTGGTCATTAAATATAGCGAGGGGAGGGATTAAAGGAGAAATTGGTTTTTAAAGACATACAAAAAAATCAAACCCCCCCTGACGACCCCCTCCCCTACCTAATATCTGCAAAATACGTTGAGCAAGAAATAAGAAGAAGTCAGTCAAAGTTCTTACAAATGATTTCCCCCTTTTGGTGCTAAAATTTTAAGACTCCCTTATTCCTCCTCCTTCCCCCCCTCCTTCACTATATTTCATGACTGGTCCCTAAATATAAAACATTGATTAAAAAATGAGTTTTTGCAGGCATGAATGCAAGCAAAATGTTGACAATACTTCAATATAAACTTGACTCAGCTGTTGAAGATTATTTTTTACTCTACTGTATTCTCTAAACTCAAATGCCAATAGCATGAAGGCTTGGATAAATAAGAAGGTCCCAAGAGTTCAAAAGAAAAATCCCAATGCATACAAGAGATGGACTCTTGCAAAAATGTGGCCAAGATTATGTAAGATATAAAAGACACAATAATGCTGCAAAATTGTTATTACTAAGTAAGATTATAAAAGCATTCAAGAAAAATATTGCTGATAATTCAAAAACCAATAGCAAAAAGTATTGGAAATACAGAAATTCAAGGTTCAAAACAAGGTTAAAAGTACCTGTTTTAAAAGTTAACTAAATAGAATATACCAAATCCGAGCAAGAAAAAGATGATTAATTAATCCATTTCTTTACATCAGTTTTCACATCAGAAGATTTGTCATCAGTTCCACAGATAGGAATACAGGCAAATGGAAATTTCCTTATTCAAAAGACCCCCAAAAGACATAACTGAAGAAATGGTCTTCAAAATATTGAAATGACCAGACCCATCTAAATCTATAGTTCCTGATGGAATATATCCAAGACTCCGTAAGAAACTTACGATAATATTCTAGCCTATCCTTTACATTTACTTTTCAAATCTAGATTGCAACAAAACATGGCATGATTCTGAGTCAATGGAAGAAGGCACATGTCACACTTGTACATAAAAAGGGTTATAAACAGAAAAAGAACTACAGACCCATTAGTCTTAACTCCATTGTGTGTGGAAAGAAATTGTCGACCACCTAGAGTGAAATAATATATTTTCAAATCAACAATATGGATTTCGATTCAAAAGTTCTTGCATATTACAGCTTTTAGAGACCCTCAAAGATTGGACTTTGTCTTTTGACCAAGGTCAATCCATCGTTGTTATTTATTTCGACTTTGCTTTGAAGACATTCTATTTCCTTCCCATAATTGTTTATTATCGAAAGTACATTCCTATGGCATCAGAGAAAACATACTTCATTGGATAGAACAATTTATATCTGGCTGGGAAGAACAATGTGTTGTGTTAAATTGATTTAAGTCATCTTGGAGAAATGTATTAAGTGTCCTGAAAGGAAGCGTGTTTGGGCCACTTTTATTCTTAGTTTACGTAAATGACATACCAGAATGTGTTGAGTTTAGCAAATTAAAAATGTTAAAAACTATTCTTGCAAAGTACCGCTGAGATACAACACGATATTTCGAACATCAAGCACTGGCCAGACACTTGGCAACTGCCACTGAATAAAAAAAAATGCTCTTACTTTCGTGTCAGTTATAAAAACAGTAGCAATTCTAAAAAGGTTTTTCATTTAAACTATAAAAATCAAGATACCCCGGTAGAAATCGAAGAAAAAGATAACGTTAAAGACCTCGGTGCCATCGTAGAGAAAAACCCCATGTTTGGAAAACAAATTGCGGAACGAATTAAAAAGGCTAACGGAGTTTCTAGCCTCAACAAAGCGCACAATACGCTTTTTGGACAAGCCTTTTTTGACAATGCTATATAAAAGCATTGTGAGACCACTCTTGGAATTCTGCAGGGCGGTTTGGAATCCCCACCTAATCAAGCACATAAAGTCGCTGGAAAGTGTTCAAAGGAGAGTACGAAATTGGTAACGAGCATAAAACACCTTTCGTATAAAGATCGTCTCTTTTAAGTTGAAACTACCAGCTCTCGAATATGGAAGAAAGTTTAGTGACATGCTAACTACATACACAATTTCAAACGGTCACGTTGACGCAAAGTGGTCAATATTTTGCAAAACGAATAATTTGAAAATGAGGGGACAAGAAATGAAGCTCTAAAAACCCAGAAGCCGCCTCGATGTACGAAAATACTTTTTCTTGCAGCTAATAGTCACAGACTGAAATAGACTGGCAAGCGTCATCTGGATCGTCTGGATTGTCAAGCGTCAATTAGGAATTATTTCTTTATTTTTAATATAATTTTTTAGATATGAACGCAGTTTTAATTTATATTTTGAAAATTTGGATAAAAAGTATTGGAAGTATTAGAAAACACGAACGGCAGCCATCGGATACCTTAGAGGTGACCTTAATTCCGTGATGGTCCTTTTTAGAGGTGTTTTTAAACAGATAAAATTTATCTTTAACTAAAAATTAAAACAAACAAAGAGTATAATTATCGGTATAATGTTAAAAGGTATTAATTTAACAGTGTTGCTGAATCCTGGATCTATTTGATTTTTTATTTAATATTGATTCTTGTTGAATGATCTTTAAAATTTTTTAAATCCATTTTTAGGTTACCACAGAGTTCACACAGATCAATGAAAAACAAGTTGTATTCAATCTTCCGGACTGTGAAAGCATTAACCATGTGGTGATATTTTTAACTGGACTTCAACCATTCCCTGATGGCTTTGGCGGATCAGTGTATTTTTGTTGGCCAAAAATGCAGTCAAGTTGGCATCTTTTAGGTTATATAAGTAATGAAAAACCAAGCGCAATATTTAAAATTTCAAAGGTTTGTTTCAAATTTCAAAGTGCAACACTAGAGAAATTCACTTGCTGTTCCAGACTGTTTTTGTATGGGCATGTTTAGGGAATTCACAATCAGTTACCAGGTTGGAAAGATAGTATGCTTTAAGGGTCGCTTGATCATGTTTCAGGATTGTGTGAGACGTTGCAATTATTTAAGTGTGGTTACTGAACAATGTAATTTGTGAAATATCTTTTAGAACAACGCAGAGGCGTCGTGGGATCATCTATATAGGAGGGGCCAGTAGATAAAAAGTTTTGCTCTAGAAATCGCCTTTTCACGAATTTTCCAACGATTTCGAAATTTTCGGGGACCATGGCCCCAGCTACGATTAACATAGAACAATGTAATGTGCTGCTAAAATATGAATCATTGCTGCATAGGTATAAGTTACAAACACATACTACCAAGTTTCCAGTTTGGGGTACATCATATATATAGAAAAGTTTGATCATCTGTATATTTTATACAATTTTCCTGAATTTTATACAATATGAGTGCTGCGTTGTGAAGATAACTCTTTATGTGTACCAGGTGGCCTACGAAATATTTCGTTCTTATTTTCCCGAGGTCGCTACTCCGCAGGTTATTTTCCTCCACAGTGACGTATCTCTTACTGATCAACGAAACGAAATACACTTGGAGCAAGTCTAAGCAAACACAGAATAATCAAAACTAAAGCTCCACCGCATCAGATTTGCTAACATTTTTGGGTCACCCGATATACATATGCTGTATAATTTTCATTGCGTGATTATCTTTAAAAATTCTTTCAGGTAAAACTTCTCGAAGGTGGACATAACCCATTTGCAACTATGTCAAATCCAGATGACCACACGATGGCTCAAATTGGAATTTCATTAGAAACTATAACGGAGATAGCAAATCAAACACCAGAAGCAAATGCGGTGCCTACAGGGCTTGTTTCATTCGTTGATTTCACCCAAAAAATGTTGCATAACTTTTTGAATTATGTTGCATCATTTGCCAGAACACAGCAGCAAATGGAATCCAATCCAACTGAAAGCTATGTTCCGTTAAGCGTCATACAGTCTTGGTATACTAACTTTGAACGAAAGATGTCGCTAGATCCCAATTTTTGGAAGAACCTTTGAAACATAGTTATGTTAGTAACATTTATTTACAGACTTTTATGGACAAATGCAATACATCCCCATTACTGCTGAAAAAAACCGCTTTACGAATTATTCTGGTTCATGGACTGTTTCAAAGCAATTATCCCTCAAGAGCAAAGCAAAACTCTCTCAACTGGAAATTGAAACATCTCCTCCGCAACATTGTTTGTTTTCATTTTCCAGTTGAGAGAGTTTCGCTTTGTTCTTGAGGTATAATCGCTTTGAAACCAGTGTGTCAATTTAACTAATGTTACAAAATTCGCCTCTGTTGACCGCTGTATGTTTGCCACCAGAACAAATGTGAACAATAATGTATACTGATTTAAATGGCAGAAGAAGAAAAAAAGAAAGAACCCAAAAGCCTGCCTAATTAATGCTGTGGTAATATTTATTCATTGATTAAGTTTTTTATACAGTTGTTTTTTGTTTGTCTGCCGAATATCCAAACCACAGAAACTTGGAGAGAGTCTCTCTCTTTCTTTTGTTTTTTTGTACCTCAGCCTCTACGATCTTACATTTTACCACTGCCATGTGTAGGAACCAAAGCACAAATATTTCATCGGCAGACTGAGTGAGTAAGCAAAAAATTGCATACTTTGAGAGCTCATGATTTATTTTTGCTCTAAATAGCCAAGATGCAAATTACTTTTTTCCTTCTGTTCTCATGTTAAGAATTATAACAATAACTAAGTTACACACAACAAAACCACAGGGAGCATGTAAACACATAGCAACCCTGTGATCTTTACTTACAAATCCCTTTCATAACTTTAAAAAAGCAAAACGAGTCTGCAATCATGATCACTTAAAGTTATCCGACAAACTGAGAAGACGGTTACAAAATCGTGAGCTCGCAGATATATCTAATTTAATATTAGTATTTTTTTACCTAATTAATCATCGGTTTAAGGTTTGTTTCCAGTTTATTTGCTTCAAAAACACCATACTCTGTGATGATGCCACCTGTAATCAATGCTGCTGGCGTCACATCGAAGGCAGGGTTAAAGCAATTGATTCCTTCAGCTGCTCGCCTGGTTCCGTTGACGTGTGTGATTTCTTCACTGCTTCTCTCTTCGATTATGATGTCTTCTCCGCTTTTTATGTTGAAATCGATTGAAGTTGTTGGTGCAGCAACATAAAAAGGCACGTTGTGAAATTTTGCTGAAAATAGGAAAAAGAGTTTTCATCTTGCAAAATGATGATACTTAAACAAGGGCAGATTTTGTAATAATAGTGAAATCGACACGCCAATTTCAAAGCAATTAGCCATCGCAGACAAAGCGAATTCTCTCAAGCAGAAAATCAAAACAAACAAAGACATGTTTTGATTTTCTGCTTGAGAAAATTTGCTTTGTCTTGGATTGAAATTGACGTGACTATGGTCAATTTCACTATTGTTACAGAATCTGCTTTTGTTATTGTGTTAAGATTTAAAAATTTTGTAGAAATCCCGTCCCGCACATAAACGTTAGTGGGAAAGCGGAAATAAAAATTACATTTTAAAAACTTCATTTTCAAAAAAACGACAAGGCAGTAGTTTGAGAGAACGACTCGGATTTTTAGCGAAAAATTTGACATTCAGGACGACAAAAACTGAAGTAATCGACGAACTTGAAACATAAGTGGCATTAAATTGACATAAACAGTGAGGATAATACAGACTTTAACAGTAGTGGTAAGATGCATGACAAAGCCATTCATGCCTTGAAAATAACAAACTAAATGTTTCAGGCATAACTCTTTGTCAGTAGTAGTAGTCAACGCTAACCGAACTAAAATAAAACTAGACACTAACTGACAAAAAGTTAAGTCCATTATTTTTAAACCTAATTATATGCATTTTAACGAATAAGTTTAAATCAAATAATCAAACGTCAGAAGGGAAGAACTGGCTTTGAGAAAAATTAAATTAAAAAAATATTTACAGAAGATCGAAGCATTTAGCTTAATGTGATCTAAAAATAAATAACTTATACATTTTTTGCTGTATCAATAACAAGAGCACAAGCTAAGCAAAATAATTAACATTTGAAACAACCATCAACTTCATTACAGTACAATCTCGTATCTTTACGGTAAGTTAGATTAATGCATAAGGACCCTTACCAGTTATAGCTAGTTGATATGTGCCAATCTTGTTAGCAGTGTCTCCATTAGCAACAACTCGATCAGCTCCTACAACCACAGCAGCAAGCTTGTGTTTTGTCATGAGCAAAGAGGCTGCAGAATCTACTATCAAAGTGGCTGGCATCTTTTCATATACAAGTTCATAGGCAGTTAACCTTGCTCCTTGGTTATACGGCCTTGTTTCAGTACAAAATGCGTGTTCCAGTTTTCCTTATGAAAAAAGCAAAATACAATAATAAAACCCCGAAAAAAAGATCCTAACTTTTAAGCATTCAATGTGCAGTATGTTCTTATTTAATATCTATAGAACTACCTTTTGAGGAAATGTAGATGGCATATTTAGTGTTTTAATCTAAGTCGCTATCAGTATTATTCCGTTATTCAAATAGCCTGTGATTCTGGTCTGAAATTGTCTGGAAAGTACCTTTTATATTTTCTGCTGAGTTTATTTCAGTCTGGCCGGTTCTTAATTTTATTGTTCTTGTTTGTGGGGTTCTGCTGTAAAATTGAAATAAAACGTGTTATACCGGGTGACCCAAATAAACTCCGTTTGTAGGACTGTAGCTCAAAATCTGTGAGTCTAGCAATTTTAAATTGTATTCAAAACAATGTCCGAAGGGCAAATTCAGAGTTTGGTATTATCATCAAACCTTCTGCAACCACGTTTACATGCCCAAGACTAAAAATAGCCCTCTCCCTCCTCGACGAGCTTTCAAGTCAATTTAAAGAAGGTCTTTCGTTTCTAGTCCATGTTTTGGAATAAAAGCAGCCTGCTTGCTCCTATGAATTTTGGAAAATCGTTTGTAATGGCATAAAAAAAATCGGGCATTGAAAAAATCGCCAAAAATGTTTTTTAGTACGTTTGACGTGAATATCAACTGTAATCATTGTAATCCGTGCAGTACACAATTTTTGGTAGCTCGTCAAGATGTTTTGTTTTTTGGCACACCTGGTATATAAAAATTTATTCTCAAGGATGTAGCCTATCATGTCAAAATGTTCCAAAAAAGATTTGTGCCTTAAAATAACTAAATCCTTAATTTTAATAAGAATTAATTTAAGTACCTTGCTGATTAATTGACCTAATAACACCAAGTGCTGTTCCATATTTCACAGTAGCCAGTGATCCAGTATTACAATGTGTGAGCACTTTAACCTTCTGCTCTTTAAACAATCTGAGAATATGCTCTGCTCCAAATTTCCCAATTTTCATGTTATCATCAACGTCTTTTTGTACCATTCCTTCAATCTCTTTGACAATAACAGATTTCATAGTTTCAGCATCTTGAAGTAATCCTTGCTGCAGCTTGGCATATTCTTTCAGATCATTCGCAGCTCTTCCAATATTCACAGCAGTTGGTCTAGCTGTCACAAGATAGTCCAATTTTTCTGTAACATATGTTTTTAACATTTCTATAGACTGAAATTCATGGCTTTTAAGATCAACAGCCAAGCTTAAACAACCAACAACAGCAATTGCAGGAGCACCACGAACCTATTAATAATATTGTAATTAATGTTGTCAAAATAAACTGAACTGGTTTCTTAATTTTCTGCCAAGAAAGATAAATTTGGGTTGATGCATTATATCAAAAATGTGATAAAAAAGTCATATGATAATTCTCCTCCATTATCTGAAATGATTTCCTGTATTTATATAAACTCTTTTTAATCAATTTGTAAAAATAATTTGTAAATTTTTGCTAAAAATCAGCATGTGGTTTCAATTTTTTATTGGCAGGCTCTTGCTGTAAGAAATAATATTAAAACATAAATAAATAATCAGAGGTGGAACTTATAGGGGTTTGAGGAGGAGCAGCCCCCAAATCTTGCCAAATTGTTGTTAAATGTGTTATTTTGAAGGTAATTACATTATCTGTCAAGAATTTGAGCTGTTAGCATTTAAACCCCCAAATCAAAACCAAATTTCCGCCTTTTCGTAAATAATGATACCATAAAATATGAACTGAGTTTACAATGTTATACAAAGTATATACTCTTCATTGTTATATTCATTAAATATCAAAGTTTAATGAATCAATGGAAAATTATTAAAGAGTAAACATTACCCCAAACCTTTTCACAAAATTCAAACCTTCATATCTTTAATAGCTTTCCAGCCATCTTCCACTGTTTTTATTTCTTCCATGATACTTTGATGTGGTAGAAGCAACTGATCAAGTATGAACAGTTTTCCATTTTCATATTTGATTGCCTCAAGAGTAGCCATAGTTAGAAGAGATATGCTGGATGCTGATAGGATTATTATACAACTGGTGGCTTGCAGGAGCAGAGATGATACAAATTAGTTCAATAGTTTAAACTAATGGGCTTATATGTGACACCAGTGGCTGGAAAAATAAGAGAAGACTCACAAATCAACTTTTGATGCACAATGTCTTATGATGTACATTATGGGGGAGGGGGTGGAGTTTTTTTTTGGCTCATTGTCCATATTATTAGGGTGTAGCCAAAATTTTATAATAATAATATAATAATAATAGCACGAATCTTTATACAGGATTAACACTTCAACGTTACTGCTGTTATCAATGCGCCTCCTGGTTAATGTAAAAAGAGATTTAAAAAAATAATAATAAATATTGTATGTTACATATTTCAAATAAGAAGCCTAAATCATATATTACATATCTAAAATAAGAAGCTTAGGTAAAATGTTGCTTAAGATGCTGTTCATAGGCATTGAATGATTCAGTTTTC
>JAYJMH010013890.1:0-22047 GCA_036873815.1 Phacellophora camtschatica | reverse complement strand
ACCGGGTGTGCCAAACATCTTTGACGAGCTACCAAAAATCTTGTACTGCACGGATTACAGTGATTAAAGTTGATATTTACTTCAAAAAGACTAAAATAGTTAAAAACAAATCTTGCCAAATTATTTTCGACGCTTGTTCTTCCGTTATAAGCGAATTAAATAAATTGTCGATCTCACAAAATCTCAAAAACACTGAAGAACGTTGATCAAATTTTAAAAGCTTGAGAGCACATGGACAAAGAGAGAATCCCGCAACTATGTCAAAGACTCTTGCGAATCGGGGAATTTTTTTAAGTTTTCATGCGTTTTCAGTTTCACGCTTCATTTTTCGCAGTTTGAATAAAGGCTATTCATTTTCTTTCAAAGCATGAAGTCAATGTTTGATCTCAACGATATCAATCTTTTTGAATATTTTCAAGCTTCAATAAGATCGACAACTTTTTAAAAGTCGCTTATAACGGAAGAATAAGCATCGAAAAAAATCGCCAAAAATTGTTTTTAACTAGTTTAGTCTTTTTGACGTAAATATTAACTTTAATCACTGAAATCCGTGCAGTACACGATTTTTGGTAGCTCGTCAAAGATGTTCCATGTTTTTGGCGCACCCGGTATGCCATTTGAGTATATATATATTTCGTATATTGTAGGTTAATAATTTTTTAGTTAGTTAGGCTGTATCTGTTACATTTAATGACCATCGGGGTAGATGTGTGACTTTATAATCCCCGTTGCATCGTTTATGTATATGTTACTGTTTGTAATTTTTTACGAGAATGGAAGGAGAGAATAATTAATCAACTAATCAAAAAGCAAAGCAACTCTTTGACAATGGTGACAATTCACACACGATTAATTTGTAAATCTGCCTATTAAGCATGTGTTTGTTGAAATAAATTGTTAAGCATATTTAAATCAGCTCTCTTTGCATCTGTTGTTATTAAATATATATTAAAATATATATCTTGAAAAACTCCTTAACATTTGGAAGCAAACAGATATTATAAAAAATTATGTCCCAAAAAACCTTACACGGGTTTTGCAAATATTATGCAAAAAGGTGAATATGAAACTTTTCGTAAACGCATCTATTAAAAAGCCTGATAACATAAGAGGAATTTGTGACCTCGATTATTAAAAGCGCGAATGTAGCGGCGATGATATATCCAGTTATGTCCAAAAGCAATTATGTCCAAAAGAAAAACAACAAGTTTTGCAATTGAGGCATTTTAGGCCTTACAATAAAAGTGTAATGAGTTTCGAGTCGGTCAATTTCGCTCCTTACGTGCTTAATAGTATTGATAAAATTTAGATGAAAATAAAATTTTTGACTACATTCTTGGATTAATTATTTCATATCTCAATCAAAAAACATAAATCTAAGATTAAAAATAGGCTTTGTTCTCTGCCATCCATAATGGGAAAGGACGTAACTGTGCCGTTCACAATGGGTGAGTTAAATTCTTGGATCAAAGGATCTATTACATAACAACCAACAACTCGCAAAGACAGTATCCCACAACAAAAATTAAGTAAAATCTATCACTATTCACTTCTCTATTCAAATAAACAACACAAGCAGAAAAAGCTATTGTCAAACATTTGCCATGCCATGTGGAAACTCACCTAAAAGTTTAGACGTAATGTTATCTTGAACGCCACTAAACATTCAGAGTACACACGTAATTTAATAACTGCGCAAATTTCTATTTTAAATACTTTAGACTAATCAATGCAATGACTTGAATAAACTAATGTTGTTACTTTTTTAGGGAACTTTATATCATGGCATTATATATATATATACTTCAATGATTGATTTGAATCAAAGTTTTGCCTTACGAATGTAATATAAAATAACAATATACCTTCACAAGTTCCATTCACTCGTTCATAGCCATACTTGCAAGGTGATTTTATGCAAAAGAAACTACCATCAGTATTTATGCATGATTGGTCTGCCAGGCAAGCATCTATTTTCTTGCATTCATCAATATCTAAAAGTAAATTGCAAAACAGTTAAATAATGAAAGATGTTCTGTTTTGGTACGTTGAAAATTCCAAACAAAAGAAAAGAATCTCAATATTATACCACTCTCTGACTACATTGTAATAAATTTTACACCGACCCAAATTACTTTGAATTAAATAAATACATAAAGGCTTTCCTGACAGTTGAAATAAAAACATAAAGGTTTTCCTGACAGTAGAAAAAACAACTAAACTGTTTGAAATAAAAAATATTTCAAATCAGTATGTATACCGGCTGCTTTTTTACCTAGAAAAAAAAAAGATTATATTCAACGGGCCACCACAAATCGCAAACTACACCAATTACGATGATCAAGCTGAACTCCACGTCAGAGGGAATAAACTAGTTAAAAACGATTTTTTGCGATTTTTTTCGATGCTTGTTCTTGGGTTATAAACGATTTTCAAAAAAGATATTATCTCACAGAGGCTCGAAAACATTGAAAAACTCGGGCGGATCATCATCGCAATCGGCGTAGTACACGATTTATGATTGCCCGTCAAAGATTATTCGTTTTTTGTTGCATCCGGTTTTCTCATTTTTTAGTTTTCTAAAGAAGTCAAGAGAGTCAACTTGAGCAATTGCGTTTACAGTGAAGAATTTATGAACCATGAATGATGATGAAAAACATTTGTTTAAGCAAAAATTGCTCATTTGACAAACTTTTCAAAACATTTATGCAAAGCTAAAATTACGACACAAAAAATTTAAACTTACCAACACAGTTTCCTCCCACATTTTGGAATCCATTCTCGCACGCTTGCGGAAAACACGCATATGAGCCTTCTGTGTTCATACAGAATTCCGATGATTTGCAAACGTCAAGTAAACACTCGTTCATATCTAAAATAAACGAAAAGGATGCCATGAAATATCATTGGCAAGAAAAGAGATATCGAAATAATATATAAATATATATATATGTATACATATATATATATATATCGATATATACAACAAGAGCAATCTCCTTGTTCTCACTTACAGAATGCCCCTTCTCCTTTTTTATTTCTAACAAACATGTAAATTCTGTCGGCGTTTTCACGCAGAACAACTCAATTCAAGACTCGTATTAAAATTTTAGGTCTACATTTAACCTAAAAAATATTACATACCAAAAATATTACTTTGTCCCTTTGAGAAAGGATTTCCAAGGTAGTATAGGGTTCAAATATTGATTGAACGACGAGTGTCAAGCTATGTAATAACTCACTTACCGTTTAAACCAATCAAGTTGTTGTATTTACAAACGTTGCAAATTAACAGTATCAAAATGGTTTTTAATACAAATGTGATATTGGAATAAATTTTTATCATGCAAACATCTAAATAAGATTTCTGCTTCATGTCCTTCGAAATAAATCTGAAAATGAAAAACAATAGAGCAAACCTTCGCATTTCATGGTGATAGGATCTCGTTGAAAACCTTTGACGCATTTCTGTCTTTCAATGCAACGATAACTCCCAAAAACATTTTCGCACATTTGCGTAGGCTTGCATATGCCTGGATTTTCCAGACATTCATTTCGATCTATAAACCAAAATACAGGATACAGACGGCATGATTCAGATGACAGTAAAAATTGTGCACAAAGACGTCATATCAAGGCAGAAATTTACATCGTAATATACCATTAATAAAATATTTGAATATAAAGGACCTTGATAAAATTAATAATTTGCAAGGTCAGTTAGGGAAAATATTTTTTAAAGGAAAATACGTGGTCGACCTTCCATTTACTCAAGGAAAAAAATACTTTCTCTACCAGATATTTAAAAAATTTAAATTATCCAAGAGAAGGATAAGGGAAGTAGTAGTCCAACCATTTACAATGTATTCTACCTAAGGTCGTCAGTAAACAAAAACATTTATGTTTATGTATTTCTACAATTTGGTTTGGGATAATTACATTCTTCAAGCAGCAATAACAAAAACGGCAGTGCCCTGCCATAACCTTCGTCACAAATGTTGCAGCCCTGCCCTTTTAATGACTAAATATGTCCTTGCCCTGCCGTCTTTTGTACTTGTCCAGCCATTTGGTTAATTATAAATTGTCCCTAAGTAATTGCACTCATGTGAATTCCAGTTAAAATTATCAAATGATACAATATCCATAAATGCAATCATTTTTTTAAATTCAGAATTTACCATGGGTATAATCTTCAAGTAAGCAAGTACTTCACGGTGACAAGAAACTATTTAATACCAAAAAGGTTTCTTGTTTACAACTTAGCAATTACAGAATTTTGCTAGCATTTGGCAGTTATAAGAAAGTTAATGAGCATTGTAAACATTTCATGGACAGTTGTAAAAAGAAATATCAATAAGGTTACTGTACTTCTTAATGGGGTGGTTTCCAAACATTAATTTTCTGCAGTCACTTTTTGAGAAACTCTGAACATGTATATATCATTCTGTGCAAAATGAAATGGCAAATCCCGATAAGATACAATTATTTTGTCATTAAAAAACACAAATGATGTAGTAAAGATTTAGTGAAAAATTCGCTACCCATTTTTTGTTTACATCATCTCGTGTTTTGCAACAAAGCCAATGTGGCAGCAAAAGATTCTAGGCCATCAACAACAGAAGCATGTCAGGGAATTCTGATATGTTGCGTAATTTTAGAATAATCAACATTCAAATTAATATTAATGATTTCCAAGGGCTTTGCAACTTTTGAATAATTGCAAAAGTCGAAATTGGTAATAAATCTTGACACAATTTTTTAAGTACGATGCTTTGTGAACCCGTATTTGAAATTTCAATGACATTGATTGGTCCGTCAGGTACGAAAAACTTTTTGAACACTAACCGGTTTCCCCAAATACTGTTCTAAGAAATAGGGCTTACAAATATAACTTTATGCTAACATTATAGAAAAAACAAATGTGTGCAAATGAAATGAAGCAATAAAGAAATAATTATGTCGCTTGTTTAAACAAAATCCTCAAGAATGTCAAGAAAACCACTTTACAAACTATTTTTTTAAAAATCATGTAGAACCAAATGCACTGGCTAAAAAAATGACTAGCTTGTAAACAGCAATAGTATGATTTAATTTTGTTAAGTTCTTTTCACGCAATTTTCTAAATCAAAGTCTGATTTATTTGAAAGCTCAATACTTCATGTAAACAAGTGAACTGTGAAATTTAAGGAAAGAAACGTGCATTCCAATGACCGATCTTTCAAGATATGATTTAAAACCAAAAAGGATTTTTTCTTAGCTTGAAAGATTGCAGTAGTAAGATGTCTAGACTATGTATATCTAATCAGAAAAAGTAAGTTAATATCAGGAGAAAACGCACCAACACAACTTCCATTCTGCAATCGTTCAAGCCCAGAATCAAAACATGAAACCCATTCACATGTATAAGAACCAATGCCATTAACACAAACTTGCTCTTCCTTGCAAATATCCTTCTTCACGCATTCATCAATATCTGAAAATAAACATGAAGTTAGAAACTGCTAGCAAAGGAGTAAAATCATTAGTCTGAATTACTTAACTAACCATAAAAAAGGATATATAAGACTGATAAACATTATCTCGGAAATAATTTATTATAAACAAGATCTAAATTTATATTATATTACAGTAACAATCAACAGTGATAAAGTTATTCAATTTGCTACAATTAAATTTAAGGCAAATAAGATTTTTGTTTTTGAAGTTTACAAAAATATTTGCAACCAATTTAGCGATTTTTCAAATAAGAAACGCAAACCCTGGGAATTTATTTGGAAACAAATAGATAAGAAACTTTTTATTCTTAACGGAACAATCAACTTTCTTATATGTGGGTGTTTACTCTATGGCCAATAAGATAATATGGCAAATAAGATACTGTGGCAAATAAGACAATATGGCAAAAAAGATAATATGGCCAATAAGACAATATAGCAAATAAGATAATATGGCAAATAAGATAATATGGCAAATAAGATCATATGGCAAATAAGATAATATGGCAAATAAGGAAATATGGCAAATAAGATAATATGGCAAATAAGATAATATGGCAAATATGGAAATATGGCAAATAAGATAATATGGCAAATAAGAAATTATGGCAAATAAGAAAGTATGGCAACTAAGATAATATGGCAAATAAGATAATATGGCAAATAAGGAAATATGGCAAAAAAGATAATATGGCAAATACGATAATGTACAAACAATACAGTGGATCCACGCTATCAAGAAACTCCAAATTAAAACCGAAGCTCAAAATCATTAGGAGAACAATACAATATAGTGATTTAATAAATGATGAAGCCAAAGCCAAAAATCCAGTTCCTTAACAACGAGGATCTAATGCATATCATTTTAATTTGCATGTCATTTTCAATATATCCCAAAAAGACAAATATTCTCAAAAAGACAAATATTCTCAAAAAGACAAATATTCTCACAATTCCTTATGCGGGTAAATGCTTCCCTGATCTAACACAAAGATGAATTTTCACGAACATTCATAAAAAAGTTTTCAGTTTGAGAAATAAAAGAAGCAATAATAGCGTAGACCAAAAGTATTTAGGAAACTGAACACACTTCACCAAAATAGTGCAATGATAAAGCAGCTAACCTTCGCATTTCAGTGTCTCTCTGCTTCTAATAAATCCATCAGCACAGTTTTTCACTTTGCACTGGTATCCACCGCGAGTATTAATACAGAATTCATGATCCCGACAATTGTGAAAACTTTGTCTGCATTCGTTTATATCTGCAAATTATTAAAAGAAAATTAAGAAATTAAAATTAATGTAAAGATATAGCAAACACATATATTGTTAAAAAATAATATATAATTATATAATTAAAAGATGAACAACAAAATAATCACAAAACAATCGCCAGAAAATATATACGAGCTTTATTCCCACCACCTAAAGCCTTACGTTTGATGAGATAACCAATAAATAACACTCTACAAATACCCTTTAATAAATTGCAAAACCTATCGCTTAACTAATAAATTGCAAAACTCTTTTAACGTTTTTAACGCTTTTGACGCTTTCAAATTTAGAAACAAATGATATCTCGAAATAGTTGGAAACAGTCTCCTACAAAAAAATGCCCACACCGATTTTGACAACAACCTTTCACGTCTAGGATTCAAATTTCATACCCGCAATTCTTCTGGCATCAAATCTATCACAAGCAGTAGTGTTCCGAAGAAGGAAAAAAGGGTCGGACATTCAACCACATTTTCCGTCGGTAATTTGTGAATAGTATGTAAACATTAAATTTCTCCTTCTGCTTTATATACATTCCATTACTTTTCATGGTAGAAGACAAGGCTTGAAACGTTGTATTTAGAAACCTCAGTTTGAAAGACCAAGTGTGCACTGATTCGTGAGTTAAATTACATAATAATTTTCCAAATAAACAATTCAACATGATTGATTCCGAAACACATTTTTAAATTCCATTTTTCTTGCCTGGAAGTTGTTCAGAAAATGTCACATACTTTGATTTTAAGTGAATTATTTTCTTAGCATAAACTAAATTATCAAAATTATAAATTCTCACCTGAGCAAGATACCCCATCTCTTGACAAAAAATATCCTTTACTGCAGGCACAGCTGTAGCTTCCATTCGTATTAATACACTGATGCTCACAGCGAGTTAACGTGTCACATTCGTTGACGTCTGCAAAATAAACCAAAAGCAAATAAGCTAATTAACAACAGTCACAAAAAATATATACCTTAATAATTCGATTAAGCCCCCGTCTCGAATAAGCCCCATCTCTTGAAGGATATTATTTTAATAAGCCCCCTCTCGAATAAGCCCCCTAATTTGTCAAAAAAATAAGCCCTCTTTTTCGTACGACCATACCTGTTTAGTTCCGTATAAGATAATACTTTGCATCTTTTTTTAGTCTCACAAATCTTCATAATTCAAAATCTTGGATTATTGTTCAGTTCCTAATATTAGCATTCTATTGAAGGATAATATTCAAAATGTTAAAATACACATTATATGGGTAAAAAAGGATTTTTTAAACAGTTTATGTAGAGAAATCTCAGCGAGAACTGTATTTCAAGCTGTTGGTTTCGCAAGAGGAGTGTCTTATCTCCTTTTAAAAATATACAAATAAACACAATAACTTGTCTCATGCATACATTCGCTAAGCAAGCTTAAAAAGCTTGATTAAAACATAACGAATATTCCTATCCCTTTAAAGCAAAGTAAAAGTTAAAAGCAAATTGACTTACCAATGCAAAACTTGTTATCTTTCAAAAAGCCATTTGGGCATTGATTTGTACCTGAAAATGGAATTGTGTCACAGCCTTTAAATTACCATTCTTAATCTTAATCTTTAGATTTCCTTCTTGTCTATCATATGCATTTAACATTCAGTAGCACTTACACAATTTACTTTAGCACATTCAAAAACACGAGAAAAGTGCAGATTCAATATAAATGCAAAATTGACCAGAGCACACACAGTACAAAAATTCTGAGGTGAAGTGATAAATGATTATTTGACTGAATGTGCATACACTCAACATTGTTTGGTAAAATAATAAAGCAACGTAATTATTTCTTAAAAATACTTTAACTATTTATTTACATTTAATACGTTCAAAAATACAATAAAAGTGAAGATTCGTTATAAATGCAAAACGGACAGACCAATTTGATTGAAATTAGAATAATGTACAAAACCTTAGTATGTTACTAAAATAGTTAATATTACTCGATATTAAAAAAATAATTTCATAAAACATGCGCTTACCCTCAGCATAAGATGCAATTATCTCATGTCGTATTGTGAATTTGTCTTCATCAACAGCAAGATTTTCAGATCGCACCATATATTTTTGAGCTGGATAATCCAGAGTGCGATCAGACCCGTACACAATCGAATGCTCCATTTTATATTTTGTAGACGTCTCCCCGATCAGAATATATCTTTCCGAATAACCAAATATTGTGCTTGGAGAGGTCTGCAAAAAACTGATGAAACACCATTTAAAAGTAGAATAAATCGAACAGTTGAAATACAGAACAAATTTGATTACAAGTGCTGAGAAAAGAAAGACCTTGAATTCAAATTTCAAAAATGAAATTACAAGAAATTTTGTTCCAAAAAAGATCATATGTCAGTTTTCCTTTTAGATAATAACGTGCAAATAGGTAATTTTGAAAAAATGATATGAAGAGTCAAAGCAGGAAAGGAAATAATCTTCTGTAATGCCAAAGCAAGCAGCACATAAAAGTCATTAAGAACCCACAAGAAATCAAATTTTATTTGATTTTCAAAGCTTTGCGTGGAATAAAATCAACGTGAAAAGAGCTGGTGTGATACAACGCCCCAATACATAATTTATACGTAAAAAAAAGTTTGAAATGAGAGTACTGTAAAATAAAAAGTATATATATATATATGTATATAGACAATGTGCGCCAAAACCGGATAGTCTTTGACGGGCCACAATAAATCTTGTAATTTGCCGATTACGTTGATAAACATTGAAATCCACCTCAGGGGGACTAAACTGGTTAAAAATTGATATTTGGCGATTTTAAAACTTTATAAACGATTTTCTAAAATGTTTCGATCTCACAGAAGCTCGAAATCATTGAAAAATTTTGTGAGGTCAACAACTTTGGAAGGAAACGAAGAACCTTTATTCAAACTGCGAAAACTGACGTGTGAAAACTGTTACGATTTGCGGACAAGGTCCTTTCAAATATTCTAACTAGTTTAGTCCCTCTAATGTAGAGATAAACTTAAAATCATAGAAATCAGCGTAGTTTTTAGGCTAAATGTTTTAGGCTCTGGGACCCAAGGTTAGATTTATGGTAACCCGACAAAGATTATTGGTTTCTTTTGGCGCACCGGTATCTAAATATAAAACATAAAACACAATCTTTACCAGAATTTGGATAGAATTTCTTCAACTGTTTTGTCTTATCAAGACCGAACTATTTTCTTCTAGTAAAGTAAACAATATTTAGGACGTTACTTTTTCATTATTTAAGCATTTTTACCAAAACAAAAATCTCAATAGAAGTCCAGAGCAAATTCAATACTACAGGCGTTTCGGGACATCGCAATGGTATCAAGTATTCTAAAAAATATTTCAACTTGATGCCATAGCTAAAAAATATACCAATACCTAAAATACCCATACCATGACAAGCAATTTATTACTTACATTTCATTATAATGCTGTGGTGAAAATCCTTTCCGAGGAAAATGTTGCACATCTCCAGACAGTTTTGTTTCCATCATCAAAGACTGGCTTCCAGGGATAGCTGAGATTTTGCATTCAGTTGACAGAATTTGAACGTCATTATATTTAATCTATTAAAGTAAGAAAATAAAAATGTTTTTAGAAAGTAACCTTTTATGTCATTCAAAAGCAGTCTACTTCGCACTTCATTGGTTCAAAGTACAATAGAAAAATAGCATAATCGCCTCAACGTCAGCCATCTTTACTGCCTTTAATTTAATTTCACTAAAAGTAATATAAAAAGGAAGTAAAGGTAATAAAAAAGCATTACCACAAAATTGAAAAACTATGAAAAAAAATACTACGCAAAGTTACGGTTTCCATCACTCCGTTCTCGTACGGAAATGGAGCATAATTTATCTGCTTTCAGATCCACATCACATTAAAATTATCAAAACCAGAGTCTTTTGAAAACGCTGTTTAGAGTGGAGTGATTTGAAAACAGAACATTTCTAAAATGCATCATTTGAACGAAGAACACAATCAAAATAAACATATTTGAAACGATGACGTAATAATTGTGTCTTCAAACAAAAACAACAAGCAACAAAAACAACAAAAAAAGCAATACAAAGAAGCTAAACATAATTTGAAAAGCAAAACAGAAAAGCAAAACAGAAATACAACAAATACATCCAGAAGATCTGCTAATCATTATAATAATGAGGAAATAATAAGTTAATGCACTCACTTTTCCCCTATAAATGAAAGCACCATCTGCAATCGATATGCCATTAAATTCGTGTCTTCCTTGTGTCACAGTTGACCAGTAAATTGGCGTCAAAAATGATACAACTGACCGCATAATGTACAGTAAAGGCTTTGGAATATTCTTTATATCAAGACTGATTTTAACAAATTGATCAACATAATCAATTTGAGCCATCAATGCCATTGGACCAATGTCCTGACCATTTATCTCTCCAGAAACACTTCCAATAACTTCTGTAATGCCACGGATACCTTGATTAGATTGAATTGGTAAAACGCATTAAATTTAAGAAGCATGGAATGAGTCTTTTATCTGTTAATTTTCAGAACAACTTAAACAAAGTCATAACAATTGTACACAACAACATAATAATTTAACGGAACAAAATCTTTTCATGTAAAGCGTTTATAAATCAGACATGTAAACGAGAACTGACACGTAAAAATGATTTTTGATCATTTTATGAAGAAAATACTACCAAATCCATACCTTGAACCATTCTCTGTTGTAAACGCTGCAGTTTTCGTGTTAAATTATTTCGCCGAAGATGCTTAATGCTTAATGATTCTGATTTTACTCCAAGACAAAAAACAAGTTTGTCGGAACCAGTCAGGATATAAATCTTTCTCAAAACAAATTTTGAGCATATTTTTAGATTTTGTGCTCACTACTACCATAAAATTAAAAAGATAGTTATTCGCTGTGTTGAAAACAAGAAGCCCTTACAAAAATGTTACCCAGTTCTTCATGAGTAGAAAATTTGTCACAAAAAACAAAGGCCACAAATATTGAAAATCAGTATATAATATTGGTATTAACTTTATCACATTGAACGAAATGAGAAAAGGTGAAAACTGAAATGAAGTTACGAAAAAACCTTATCATCAGACTTTGACCAAAATAATTTTGAAATTGACATTAAATTCTTCAAACTTTGTGGCCCTTGCTGTGAAAAGCTTACAACAAAGTAACAAAACTTACAGTTATGTTATGTACAAAAACTTGTTATGTATACATTTTTTTGACTGGTCCTGCAGACGCTTTTGGCCGCCATTTTTAACAAAGTATTGCAATACGTTGCAAACGTATATGTAAACTAACAAAATGATAAAAACGTAGCCCTACTCATTTTTACGTGTAACTTATCATATATATATATATATAAGAGATATTAAGTATATATTCAAAGAAATAAAGAATTGGCACAAATGTTAAGACAGTATGTTGTTGCACTCTTTCAGTGCTCTACGCAACAAGCTTGGAAACATAAAGTTTACTATTTCAAAATAAATAACTTTCATTGTAAAATCCTTACCGCCACATTTAAAAATGTTACAAATTCTGTGTTCAATGTGCAATCCTGTAGCACAGTCTTTGCATGGCTTAACCCTATATTGTTGACCACCTTCGCATGACTTGCTGCATGCGCCCCAAACCGTCCATGCAGATTTTTTCGGATCCGCTAAAATAAATAACATGTTAAACGTCATTTTCAAAAATATTATCCGGGGAAATAAATGCATGAAGGGAAATAAAAAAGGGAAAATAACTCTTACTTAATTTTTCAAAATTTAGTAAACAACATTGACCAGCAGTCCTATGTCTTTAGGAAAATTTACAAGAAGAAAAACTTACACCTAGAAAATGAAAAAACTTTAATTGCTTATTAGAAATATCTTAATATTGGCTATAGTAGACTGTTTGCAATATGTTTTACGGAGACAAAGTTAATAATAATGTGCGTTACAGATTCGCATAAGGCATTGGAAATTTTCATTAAAATCTCCATCAAAAACTTTCAAAAGCAATCTTAATTTATGTCCACGTGTACAGAAATAGTACTTTGATAGAGTTAAAAAAGTTACAATATCTAAAATGTCATGCAGAGTGTTAGCTCTGCGGTAAAATATTAGTTGGCTTAATTTATCCTCAGATTTTACTTCTTCAGGCATTTGCATCCGATATCAAGATAGTGTGTTTTGGCTCAAAACACAGGATATGCATCTGTCCAAACTGTGCAGTAGTAAAAATCGTGAATGTTTTTCCGCCTTTAAACATTAATAAGTCGTAAAAAAAACTCAAATGATCACACCGTTTTAGCACTCTGCTATCAGCACGCAGACAGTACAACTGCTTTTCAAAAAGAAAATATCCTAAAAGCTTGAGGATGTAAACAAACCAAACATAATTGGTTCGTTGCAACAGGAATTAACTTTGATATTGCCAGATTGCTAAAACTTACTATCATGTACCAAACACGTTATACGTAATTTCTTTACAATGGCTTGAGGTCGAATGATCACACCGTTTCAACACTCTGCTATAAGCAAGCAGACTTGCAATATCCTGAAAACTTGAGGATGTAAACAAACCAAAATTAATCAATCTATTGTACCAGTATTTAACTGTGATGTAGCCTCGTCAAACATTATATAAATGCCAAAAATCTAAATACATACCGGTGCAAGGATTTTTGTTACACGCTCTCTGTTGCACATAAATCCCTTCACATTTGTAGCCTCCATTTCGTGGGGGTGGGCTATTACAGTATCGATTTCTCAATTGTTTTCCTTCACCACAACTCTTGCTACAAGGTCCCCAATCAGCCCATTGACTAAGTCCACCATGCACTGAAAAATATGTTAAATTTAATTAGATATACTTAAAGCAAAATACAATTTAAGAAAAGTTTAATGAATAGTACAAATTTTTAGTTGAAAATAATTCATTAAAAGCAATAGATGGTGTTGATTTAAAAAAAACAAAACGTTTTAAAAAGTATGGCTCAGGAAAATTTATATTTGCCTTATACAGATAAACACACAAAAGGATATAAACAGCACATGCCTGACAAATCACAACAACATTTTATTTTGTAAAGAGTATGCGCGTGCAGCTGCAATTACAATCCGAGCTTCTTGTTCTGTCGTTCTATAGTTTGATAAATTATCCATTGTTTTCAGCAATTACGAAATTATTTGGATTAAAGTTTTTTCTTGCCTTGGGTATTTACTTCCAGGTTATTGTGAAATTTTATGCTTATTTGAACTCAACAAACGATAAAAAAGTATGTCAACCAACTTGTATGTAGAATACCTCAATTATGTAAAATATACATATATCAAAACAGGATTCTACAACAAGACCCATTTAGCAAAAGAATAGTTTCGAATCTTGATTTGGTTGATCACATTTGTTTTCTCCAGATAAAACTGAATACAATTCACAACTCGGGGCATTGTTCGAGAGAGATTCAGGAAGTTTCAAATGATTTTGGGATAAAATTGTATTGTAAGCTTCGATAAAACTGCATCATGCCTTAGATCATACTCGTTCAAAGGGGTTTTTCGCAAAAAAAATTAGAAGGTGAGGAAACCAACTTTTTTGTTTTTTTTTGTGATATGAAAAAAGCCCCCTTGAGCAGGTATGATCCGAGGCATGCAAATTAATATCAAACAGCAATTTTTGAAAAACATAAAGAGCAAAGCGTGGAGAAAACAGATGTAATCAAAGAAACTTTTTAATTTAGCAAAGGCCTTTAGCACACATTAATTTAAAGAGCCTGCTCTAATTCATGAAATATATATCATTTAATCACTATCAACTAGAACAAAAAATCTCAAACATTATCTGGTGAAAAACAATTGAATTCCCACTTACCAATTACTGAAATGGTAAAATCTTTCATAATTTTTCCTCTGTCATTTTCAGCCACGCATGCGTAAAAACCGCTATCATCAAGACGAGCACTTCTGACGATGAGACTGTTATTAGGTAAAATGTCTAAAGAAACAGACATTTCAGCACCACTTCGTTGCCACGTGACAACTGGGATTGGATCTCCTTTTGCCTCACAATCAAATACATACGAACTTCCTGATTCGATTTTCCTATCTTCCGGAAGTTTAACAAATCTGAGAATATCTAAAAAATTAACAAAAGAAGCAATGATCAATGAACTATAATTTAAATATTCTCTTAAGAAACTCTTTTAAAAGGATACTAGCTAAAAACAAAAACAATCTCTCCTGATTTCGCCTTTAAACTGTAAGTATCCTACCCGCATTTACTGCAAATCACCCCCAACCTTTCTATCAAATTTATTCAGACTCAAACAAATAACATGCAGAATAAACAAATTAAATGGCTCTCCTCTGAGTACCAATTTTGATCTGCAACAAGCTACAAAGTTATTCCAAGCATTCGTATTGTGAGACATTTCTTCGTCAGCAATGGTATTTGTTTTTAAATATAAGAAGTTGCACTTTGATTGATCATGATTCGTCATGTAATGAGCCGATTCTTAAAATGTTAATTTCCACACATTTACAAACACTGCATTTTGCAATATTATTTTCGAAACACAAGCCCCGTTTAAAAGAAATGGCCTAAAAGTCTGGTCCACGTTTTGTCGATGATACAAAAGGCTCCAAATTGATGTCGCTTCTCTCCCCTGAGCTTTCCTCAAGATTATAATTTTTCAGCATAAGTGGCGTTTTTAGGTCAGTTCTTTTATGCAATCTAAACATATAAAGTATTCATTAAAATTTTTATGTTGTAAATTGATAATAAATTGTATCATAAATAAAGAATTGTATGCATTTGTCTTTATTTCCAAAAAATGTTATTCAAAAAATATTTTTGTAATTGACTTGACTATTGAATTTAGTATAAAAATATTAATCGATTGGACAACAATTAAATTGAGCTAAAAACGCTTTTCTGCTGATTCTGCATATTGCTTCAAGGTTCTCGTCGGTTCGTATTAAAAAAAAAACGACACCAAATTAAAGTCTTTTGTATGATTGGAAAAGAGTTAATAAAACTTCTTTTCGGTCCACTCCATCCGGTATATACTGTTGTCTTGGTGCCAATCAAAGTACTGGGATTTTCAATTTCCTCAAGGAATAAGTCCGAGAAAATGTATGTACTCTTTAGATACGAAGCAAACAAAATTACTAGAAAAATAACTCAAAATTTAAAACTTTTTCAAGAGGTATGCTTTTAAAATAAAGACAAAACGTACCGTTCTCTCCTTTCTCGAGGGCCTGATTAATGCCAACGTTGCCAGGAAGTCCGAATGATGTAACGTCAATGATCGTGAAGTCTAAAAGTCACAGTTAAGTAAACATGAAAATATCAATATTAAAATTATGAATTACTTTTTCAAAACTTTAAGCTTTCAAAAGAAAGTCTTTTTATTAATATCAGCCAATTGAATAAATCTGAAGATCAATTGCAATATATGTCAATTGCACGACAAAAACACAGACATATACCTACAAACTACAAAGGTAGCAGGTAGCACGAGAAATGTTTACAAAAACTTAAACCAATTTTTGGATTAGCTGTTTTACTATACATTGAAATGGTTTGTTTCTGTCTTAATTTGTGTTTTCTACTATTTTTATACACAAAACGATCAAGCAGGAACTCTAAGCAGGAACTCTAAGCAGAATTCCCACAGTTTCATGCTCAACATCCTTACGGCGTGCAAGCAAAGTCTGCACAAATTTTAGCTTCATGATCACGATTTCGACATCTTCAAGGAATCAATTAAAAGTTACATATACTGTATTTTTACATTATTAGTAACTTATGAAAAGCGTGAATAAATACAATGATTAGCAATTAAAACATGTATGATTAAAACATCATACCTCCTTACAGAGCCTGGCGAATTTTATCTTTTCTCAAATTTAAAAAATAAATGTTTTCATTATTTTATTTTAAAAAGCGAAAATCAGTTACCTTTAACATTTACTGTGGTTTTAGCTGAGATTTTTCCAGCACGATTTCTAGCAACGCATTTATAAATACCACTGTTATTCTTTCCCACTTCTTTGATCACCAAAAAATCTTCCGTGTTTGGCAACGACTTTCCATTGTGTTTCCAAGAAATTTTTGGCCTTGGGATTCCAGTTGCAAAACACTCGAGCCGCAACTCTTCACCTTCAAACAACTCATACAGCTCGCCTGGCTTCAGTGACCAAATAGGAGGAACTAAAATTAATAAAAAAAAAGCAAAAATATAATTATATTATTATATACCGGTATATAAATTTCTTAAAAATCGTTAATAATGGAAGAAAATACGCATAAAAGAAAATCACCAAAAATTGTTTTTAACTAGTTAGGTCCGTTAGACGTTAATATCAACTTTAATCATTGTAATCCATGCAGTACACATATTTTAGTAGCTCGTGAAGGATGCTCCATTTTTTTAGCGCACTCGGTCTATTTACGACAAAAATTACAAATAATAATCTCCTTTCAATTGCCTATATCTTCACAGGATTTTAATGCATTAATTCCATCTTTGATGTTCGCAACTTTGTCAGCATAGGGTTAGAATGCAACTCTAAACATTTGCCAATGTTTATGAAAAGTTAACTTCCCATTATCTATTAACAACATTTGGTTTGAATGCTTCTATTTCTCTGGTTTCTATAATGTGGCTTTACTTGTTTTGTTTTGTTTTGTTTTGATTTGCTCAATCCCATTCGTTGGCCAAACTGGTTGTTTGGTTCCATTTACTTTATTCCATCAGTTCAGTTCTATGTGTTTGGTTATATTTGTTTAGTTCCATTTGCTTAATGATATTTGTTCAATTCCATTTTTCGTTTAAGTCGTGCATTATCTTCATATTCTATTTCTAAAAATTTGTTTTTGTTCTTATTTATTCCAATAGTTTACCGGGTGTCCCAAAAAGGGTACACGTTTGCAAAGCTATTGTGTGGGACGTTTAGATTTAATACTACTTTTTCCAATCGCATTAAATAAAAGAAAAGTCAAGTTAAAGTTCAATACCTTGATTGGCAAAAGCAACTGAATAATCACTTAGTTATGCACATCGATAAGTAAAATTTAAGGTTTCCTCGAAACCAGATAGTGCTCTTTACAAATTAAATTTGGTTGTTTGTGGCAAAGTAACCTTAAAGTTGACAAGTAGATATTGTTGATCGATGAATGACAATATACAACGGTACATTAAACTTAATAAAAGCTCATACGTCTGACTTAGTCAAGCAGGATATCTTATAACTCCAAATAGTCATTTTGAACATTTTGATCATTGAGTAAATCTATTTTCCAATGTGATGGTTGACTCAAAACATGTCATCCTCGTGCATCAATGTTCCCCTTATATCAATTCAGCCATCGAAATTTTACAAATCAATTCAGAAAATCACCTGATCCTACGTTCTCTTTTTTGGTTCTGTATTTTTCTGTCTGCTCTTTTGACTTTAATTCTACTGATAAGTTTCCTTAACCTGGCTTTAAGTATATTATCTGGTTACAATTGCCTCGTTATGTTAGTCTGTTTCTATTTATCTGGTTTCATATCTTAGATTCCATTCGTCTGGCCTTATTCTCGTGTTTTCAGCAGTCTGGTTTTATTTCCTCGGTTCTGTTGTTCTGGTTAAATATAACTCAAAAATTTAATTTGTTAGATTTTTCATTGGTTAGTTTTATCATTAAAGTACAATTTTAGCTTCTCTGTAAATCCTTTTTCAACTTGTTAATCAAATTTGAAAATGACCAAATCATAATATTAAAGATAAAAAATATGTTTCTTAGCAGCAGACCACGATAAATCCCGGCAACCGTGGAACAGGTTTCCAGGCACTTTTTGCTGCTGTCAGGCATCAGCAGGTACATTTTGTTGAACATTTGATATTATTCTAAATTACCAAATGACAATACAATTTGAGAAAACTGTTATCTTAAATTTCACATACATACTGGAAAAAATAAGAGAATAGACGAAAAACATTACAATAGAAATAGCGTTACAAGGTTTCGTTTTCACACCACACCATAAATGGTAAACTTGGAATTTGGTTGTTAAGTTTGTCAACATATTTTGAAACCGTAAAAGGCACATTTTTACATAATCTAAGGTTCCCGGGCACATATATATTTTATCGAGAGCTGCTTACGAAATTATTCCCAGACAGTGTAAGACAATTGTTCATTAGTCCATCTTCCAATTACCTGTTAATTCGGCAGAAAACGCCTAAAATTATCATCACTTCAGCTTTGAGGTTGAATGTCAACAGCTTTTCCAAAAAGTCAATTGACCACAATTTCATAGTGAATTTATGGAATATTTCATGAGGTGATAATGACATTCAAAAAGATGTGATAGATAAAACAAAAAGTAATGTCAGTTAATTTAGTGGTTCTGATTACAAAATATAATTCTCTATTTAGTCCAACGTTGCTCTTGTGCTCACGTTTTAACAAAACCAACACACGTGCTTTTCGTTCCCGAAACGTGTTGCTTCAACATTGCAGAGTCAGAAAAACATTGTAATCGTACGGTCACTGACAACAAGGAAAAAAAAGGAAAATTATGTGCCACCCCCAAACCACTCCTATTTTCCATTGTTTAATAAGAAAGGGTCCTAACGATCAAACTTTTCTGCACTCTGCGACAATGGACGTACTTCGAATATTTGTGTGCATGCGTAAATTGCCAAAATTATGATTAAATATTCTCAGTGGTTATTCAGAAGAAAAAAATCATAGCTGCATCTAAAAAATATAAAATCTTAAATTGCAGTACTTAGAAAAAGCCTCGCACGTTGTGGTTTTCCAATTTCAGAACAACTCTAACTTGACAGAATCTCCAAAAATTTCAAATCTTACATTTCAAGGTCTTTTAAAATAACTTGAACAAAATTTGTTTTCATATTCTTAAACTTTCTTGTTACCGTCAAAGTCAATTAAACGTTTCCTTGAAACAGATTTTGATTAATTTTAAACCAACCACGAATCTCGGATTATCCTATTGCCTTATTGGTTTAAACAGAATGAGATAAATGAATGAGACACTCGGTTATCAATAAAACTCGTGTCAAACTATTCCAGACACAGAGGCTACTGGTTTCCCTTAAGCACCAAGGCATAAAATATCCTGGAAAACATGATACACCAATGATGACAAATCAAGACACCAGAGTAACTGAATACATTTGTTTTCTTGAAAATGTCTTTTTTCGTCTACGAGTTGTCCACTATTTTGCATGTTGGCCGATGACGTCTTTTTGTTTTGCACAAGTCAGAAAATATACAACGTTGATAATTTCTCACCATGGAAATGTATTCAAAATGAATACTTTATCGTCTTTGCCTGTCTAAACAATGCTTTATGTTTCTATAAATTTGATAATCCATTTATGTAGCTCAACTGCAAGGTTGTTTATGAATGTAATTTTTCCAAAACAAAATGAAGCGTGTTTCTGTTCATTTATGGCGATTTTGCAAACAAAATTACGTCATCGGTCAATAATACCTTAAAATAATGGCTATCTTGAAACAAGAGAAGATACTAGAAAAATTTTAATGGCACTCATTGCCTCTCTATAATGCTTTCTATTTGTTTCAAATGTTAATTTTCAAAGATATTATATTATCACCTTATCATAGTTGGAAGATATAGGAACAACAAAAAATCCACATTTGTAACATTTACAGATTTTGCCATTGCCGTTTGTTCTTTCAAAGCCAATTTTGCCAACAAGTGATGAAAAATTTCAGCCTGAAGATTCTTATTTTCATAGGTTCTTTTATGCGGGTTTCTGCAGTATATAATTATGCTTACTTGTTACGAGAAGTTTTCGCTCAGCTTTAGTGCCTCCAACAAAGTTTGAAACTTTGCATACGTATGTCGCTGAGTCTTCTGGTGTGACGTTTCTTATCATCAAACCACCATTCTCAAGGATCTGGAAATTTACAGATTATTATTATTATTATGAACTTTATTTCAGTGTCAAAATATTTAGCAACAAGATACTAATTGAGGACACTCTAACTAAAAACAAAATACAAAGAAAAGATCACATTCAAAATATTAAGTTAGCTAAGAATACTTTAAAAAGTCAATTACATAATTTACAATTTTTACAGCTAAAAGTAACTAATGGTGAAATGTCTTTTACTCTTCTAATTTGACTTTTAAATATTTGCAAATTTTGATGTCTTGACCTATCTTTGACCATAACATTGGCCCCAAATATTTGATGCTATGTTTTCCATATCTGACTGTTTTATAATTTGGTAGTTTAAAGTCTGAGTTTCGTAAATTGCAGATCAAAAATTAAAAAAGAAACACTTTAAACTTTTGGATTCTGAAAAGGAATTTGCACTTCCTTAATTGGATTGCCTTCATCCAAATATTGTTAAGGAATACTAGCTTTTTCAAACATAACAGTTGACATTGATCTAAATAATAATACTGAATGACTAAAGAGCCAACGTCTAAGTTACACCGACGGTGACCCAAAAAAATGTTGGCGTTTGAAAAATCACCAAACTTTGAGTGTGTTACAAATCAAGCTCATTTCTACCCTTCCGCGTACAGAAATGGCTAAATGAATTGCAGCAATGTCAGGTATTTCAGCAACGCATTAAAACAATGCATTTAATTTTTCCGGTTTGAAAGCGACCTGTTTTGATGCATGTATAATAAATCAATAAATCACGTTATGCAGGCCGGATGTTACGGCAAGTTCCCATCATTTCATGCTGTTACAAAATGTTATAAATATGATGCAAAAATATTATTTGCTGCACTTAACGCTTAAAAATACACTTCGGAATGAAAAAGTTAGTTAATCTAGGAATTTTCATTATTTGTTCCCAACTATTTTCAAATCCAAGAATTTTCAAATGCCTATCATTAGCTGTTGAATTTTTACAAGAATTTAAACCATGAAAGATTATAAAGGAAAATTGTCTCGGGGTGAAAAATTTCACACCGAGCGTTTTTTCACGGTCAAATTCCTTATAAATTCTCAAACTTTAAATTCTTATAAAATTCAGCAGTTAATGATAGATTTGTATGAGGAATCTGAATTTGAAGTCAGGATTTTCCTGGAGCAACATTTTGAATAAATCCAAAATGGCGCATTTTTGTTAAAGTAATTATTACAAAAATTGTCAACATTCATCAATGTTACCAAATAACGATTAACTCCTGACGGCATGAATAAGCCCTGATCAAGAACTATCAAAGAACTGACAAAGAATAACTCCATAAGTGGC
>JAYJMH010013889.1:0-47593 GCA_036873815.1 Phacellophora camtschatica | reverse complement strand
TGATATTTACAGGGTGCCCCAAAAGATAAGAAAAAAACCACGTTAATATGATATTTACAGGGTGCCCCAAAAGATAAGAAAAAACCACGTTAATATGATATTGACAGGGTGCACAAAAAGATTAAAAAAACGACGTTAGTATGAAATTTATAGGGTGCCCCAAAAGATAAAAAAAAAACAACGTTAATATGATATTTACAGGGTGCCCCAAAAGGTAAAAAAAAAAAATGATATTTAGAGGGTGCCCCAAAAGATTAAAAGAAACCACGTTTATTTGATATTTACAGGGTGCCCTAAAAGATAAAAAATGACGTCAATATGATATTTACAGGTTGCCCCAAAAGATAAAAAAAACCTACTGTTGTTGTCATCAATTGAATACTTAAAATTTATAATAAAACAAACAGTAGAAAGAAACTAAACTCACCATCTTCACTTTGAATAAGTGGTTCAGTCATTGATGCAATCTCTTCTTTCTTGATAAATCCAAACATTACACCAGCCCTTGACAAATAAATTTCCATTTAAGAATAATATATCTTCAAAACACATGAATATCTCCCAAAACAGATGAATATCATATTTATTTCAGTTACTGCAATATTTCAGCGACAAAAATTTTATCTTGTTACAGTTTGTTAACGAACACCATTAACTCAATAGAAACATTTATGTATATATATATATATACATAAATATATATAATATATATATATTATATATATTTAAACAGTAAAAACTTTAAAAAGAATTTTTACGCATCAATTCATAACATAAATATTCACAAAATAGACTTTGCATTATTGCCAAAATAAAAAAGTGCCATTTCAAGAGAAAAAGTGTTATTTAGCAATAAAATATGTATATGCTAGGTATTAAAAAAAAATGTGTGGTGAATGCAAAATCTCACCAACACGCCAGAAACACATTTAAAAACTGGTGCTACAATTTCTAGGCTTTGTAAAAATGTTGCAGTTGTCCTTTGTTTTTAAATATCGCTGACGTTTCTATGTGCGAATTTTCGTAGCAAATGGCACATAACTGCTATACAAAAAGCAAACGTGCCACGTATGTTTTAAGTACCTTAAATATTTTACTGCGTTTGCTTATTTTCACTTCATTTCAAGTGCATTTAGAGGTGTGAAGTCTATTCTTTAAAATCAAAAATTGAATTATTTTGTTTGAAACAACAATTTTTTGAGCCTTCGATGCTGCAATTTTAATCCTCAATTTGGCCATTAATTTACTTGTTACTGCTAGGTGGAAAAAGTTTGCGTTTGAAAAATGATCATAAGACAACCACTCGACATATCTTAAATTGTTTGCCAGGGTGCATTCCAAGGCCCGAATATGTCCAGCATGGACTTCATTCAAACAATAGGACCATTGTTCTTTCCATTGCTCCTCGGCATAGTTAAGGTAATGTCTTGAGTGGAGTTTACATGGAATGCTTCTTTGAATTTTTGCAGATGGCCAGCAGGCTTTGCCGGGAAGAAAAAGAACTAGAGTTGTATAAAGCTTTTGTATGATTAAGGACAAAAGCTAAAATGCTCCCAGGGTCATACAATTTTTACACAAATACAAGTACAAACAGATGTTGGACACAGAGATAATAAAGTATTAAAATCCCAACATGAAAAATTTCAATTCTCTTAAATCGATATATAAATAACGAAGAGCTGTTAGTTTGAGGCTGCTTGTTATGGTATAAAGAGACAGATACTACTTTCAAGGCACTGAGTCATGTTAAATAGTCTGGGTATTAACAAATATCCAAAATCTGTTGACTACGTGGTTTCGATTTTGCATTTTGATTGGCTGAGGTTCTTGTCACATAAATCTAATCAAGTGAATCTCATTGGGTAACTGAATGGTCCTCTTTGCTTCTTGTTAATTAAAATGTGATTGTTATCGCATTAATCACACGTCTATATTGTTATCACCATGAGTCAATGCCCTTAGACAACAAAACTCCTGCCTTTTCTCATTTTAAACTGCATCACCATAGTCTGTATCATCACTGCTATCACCAGAGTCAGTACCCTCTTTATTGTTATCATCAAATTGCCCAAGCTTGGCATGTTCCACCATCCTACTCAAGAGCTCTCTTCAGTACTTCCTTTCATTTAAGGATGCCCCAATTTTCGTTGTTGCATTTTATCATCATGGTATTTTACATTCTTATGTGTGACATGGATATTTTTCAGTCATTTAGGGTCATTGTTATTGTTGGGACAGTATTTGGATTATGAATGTACAAACCGAACGCCATTCTCTTTCAACTGAGCGAGGGCCAAACAAAGCTTCATTTAGAGAATTTGAAGCACCCATACAATGCTTGAAATTTGAGGGACAGTCCCAATAACTTGGATCGAAGCACTAAATCAAATAAAAGACGGGGGTCTGAGAAATCTTCAAAACGCGCCTGTAGCCCACTTACTAAATCTTCTGCGGTTTTTAAATCAATTTGTCTCGCATTTTTAAATGTGCTGTCACCAAAACCCCTACAATATACAATTTCATTTGCTTGCTTGGTGAGTAAATTCGAAAGAACACTAGTGGCTGTCATTGGGAACCTCAACGACAGGCTCGATGACATGTTGCGATTCTTCAATTTCTATGTCCACTTAGTTTTACCTTAAAAGGCCTGAGCCCTCTCAAATTCGGACCAATCACATTGCTTAGATTCTTAATGAAAGTTGGCAATGATGTCATCAATAAGATGAAGCTGTGGGGAAAGTTAACAAAATAATACCATCATGTTCCTCTTCATGTGCAAGATAATTTTTGATTTTTTGCTTAAGTTGAATTTTTTCCTGTAAAATAGGAATTTTTTTTAATTTCTACCCTCTTGGTTTTTGATATTCGGTGTGGCGAAATTAATTTTTTAATATCGGCATAAAACCTCTGCCCTCAGACCTCCAGAACAGGTTGAGGACAAAACTTATTGTTATATCATATTAGCTATATCATATCATATCATATCATATTATATCAAATTTTTCATCACTTGAAGCCAACATAGTTACACTTTAGTGAGCAACAGTATTGCACAAACTCATGAAAAATTGTGTCCAAAAGCATCAATAGACCAAATTAACAAAATTTGTCAGACAAAATAACAACAGATAGAGCAGGACAGTGCACACCACTTGTATTGTTGATTTCAAAATGTTTGTAAATTCATTGGTGCTCTATTGAAATGAAAAGTAAAATGTTGCTTGGATCTATTTGATGTGGAAAAAATTGTGTACTCTTAGAAACAACAATTCACACAAAAATGTTAGAGGGGTTACAAGATAATATAGCAATATAGCAAAGGAACCAATATCTCAAATGCTTATTATTTAACCCTGATTTATCAAAGAAAAATTATTTTGTATTATTTTGTATAATCCAATTTGTATATTAACCTGAGAGAATTATTTTTATTTTTTTGTTATTATTTATTATCTTATTGTTTTTTAGTATTTATTATTGGGTATTATTTTGTTAATTTTTCCAACAGCTTCAACTTATTGATGATGTCACAGCCAACATTCATAATAAATCTAAGCAATGTGATTGATGGAAAGCCAAAATGTAAACAAATGCACTGATTGGTCATAAATGAAATCTGCCCTATTGTTAATCTGGAATGAATAAAGCACTGAAGCAATGTTGCAGCTCATCTTGGTATTTCACATCAATTTCAAGAATATGTTTATCTTTCTTTTGTTTGCTGGGAGATAATTCTCACAGCTTTTTAGAATATGTAGTGCAAAAATCATAGTCTGTACCTACTCTAAACAAAGAGCATCCCATACATTTTCAGCAACTTATAGTGAGTTATGCCCAAAGCCTTTGCTGCTTATTTCACTTCACTCCTCAATGCTCTGGAGCATTAAGGAGCTCATAAAAATGTTTTGGAATATCCAAAATATCCCATTGCCCCAAGCTGAAATATTGATCCAATTTTTAAAATACAGAAAAAAATAGTTACAGCAATTGCATTTCAACCACCAGTGACACCCACCCTACCTATGTTCAGCAATCTAAAATTTCTTATGCTTACTAAAATCTTTCGCCTTAGACTACTAACATTTGTGTATGATTCAGTCAATAAAACATCCCCAAGTTGCTTTCACAATTTTTTCTTACTTGATTCCTCAGTTCATCAGCATTCAACCAGACAGGCAATTAGAGGAGATATACACTTAATACACAAAAGTACTACCCAATATGGATTAAATTCTTTAAGACATTATGGTGCAAAGCTATGGAATAATCTTCCTGTAGAAGTTAGAGATGCTCCTTCAAAACAAAATTTTAAATCAAAGATAAAGAAATATTTACTCGATATGGATCAATTATAAACTGCTCACAAAACTTAAGTCACATAATCCTATAATTAATTATATCGATAAATCCAATTACTTTCGTGATATTTTTCTTCAATAATAATTCGGCCAGGGGGGACTTTCTTCCCGTTAGTCTATCTACTTAGAGAGTTCCTCCTTTTATAAATTCCCCCACACTGTTTAATTCCCTGTTCTTTTCTTTCATTATGATTATTCTGTAAGAGTTATATGTATTGTATTATTGTATTAATTTGCGTTTTTTGTATGTGTTTAGTTTTAAATTGTATGTGAGAATTTTGAATAAATATAAACTGAACTGAAACTGAACCCGACTCCGACACAAACGACATTTTTCTTAAAAAACAAAGCATGGCAAAAAAAACACAAATCACGACATTAAAAAGGTTATCTATGGTGATACAATGAGTCAAGTTTTTTCTCCCTATTTCTACGTTTTTTTAGTCAAATAAATCATTTTAAAACATACAAGTTCAAATTGATTGATGAAATGTAGACTGAAGAATTTGGTGGCTAAAAAGTAGATTTGGTGGCCAGCCAATTAGCCCTTCAGCGAGAAGCCTAAGTTTGTGATGGAAACGGTAATTTCCTATAAAAAATTTAGAAAGTGCCCAAATGAAAGTAATGCATCAACTGGGACGGTTTTTAATGCAGTTTTCATGAATGAAGTTAATTGTTACAATTTCTATTACCGTGAAAAACCGGGGGTGTTAATATGCAGGTGGCCAAATGTACCGATGTTCGATGTAAACGGCATTTTTCTGAAAAATTGAAAGGCTGTATAAATGAAATGAATACATCATCTGAAAGGGTCTTCAATGTAGTTTTCATGAATCAATTTAATTTTTAAATTGCATCTTCAGTGCAAAGCCGGGGGTGTTGAAATAAAATAAACCGATTTCCCGTGGGCCCAAGTTTGCGATGTAAACGGCATTTTTAGAAATAACTGAGCAAGTGTGTAAATAAATGTTATACATCATTTAAGAGCCGTTTTGATGTAGTTGTAATGAATCAGGTTTATTTTCATCTTTTTGATTGTCGTGCGAAACCGGGGGTCTCGAAATGCAATGATCTCACTCGAAAAAACGGTTTCTCCGGTGTAAACGGCATTTTTCTGAAAACTGAAAGAGTACATAAATGAAATTAATTCACCATCTGAAAGGGTTTTTAATGTAGTTTTCATGAATCAAGATTGTTTCTTTTAATTGCTTTCATTTTTCTTGTAAATCGACCATCTTTATATAGCCCGAAATTTGTGCAACTTTGGTGGCTAAAAAGTAGATTTGGTGGCCACAGGTTGGTGGCTAAAAAGCATGTCATCCTTCATTTTTCCCGCCACAATTGCAATGGAGGGCAATAAAGGGGATTGAGTTTGAGTAAGGTGGTTTTCAAAAAAAATGTAAAGTGAACCACCTTTTTAAATTGCATTGTGGGTTGTATCTTACATGTCATACACTTCAAGAATCTTTTTGTCACAAGAGATTTGAAATTACACGTTTTTTGGAACGTTTAGAACACACTGAACGCGCTTCGAGAAGTAAGAAAAATGGAAGATTTGGACGTTCAAGAACAAATCAAAGAGCTCCGTGGATCTGGGGGTAATTGAATATTTGTTGTCATGAGAATCTTACTGCCTTATTCTTGAAAAAGGAAAACAAGGCCACTTTCTACTTTGGCTTCAGACTTGAGTTGCCTCGTTCTGAGCCAAGCAATTTTTATTTTTTTGAAAAAGCCAAGCATGAATGAAAATTTCACGGAATTGTTATATAATTACCGATCCACGTCCAACCAACACAAAAAGATTTCATTTCATCTATCTGAGAATTCACATCATCTATCTGAGATTCCACATCTGAGAATCATTCATTTAAAAACAACTTTCTCTTAACCTGTGTTGTGTTTTGTTTGTTAGCTGTGCATGTTTTTTTTGCCTGCTAACTGCAGCATTGTAATTTTATATTTATTATGCAAAGGAAGGGGCTACGGATATGGGAGCCATATCCCATACACAATGTTGTCTTAGGAAAGGGGAGTTAATCCAGGATATGCATGCACCAGACTTCAGCATGCACCAGACTGCAGCATGTGCACCACACACACATGGTTGATGGTAACTTAATGCAACACTGTTCTGCCTTATTTCTGACTTAAAAACAGACTGCTGGAAGGAATTGTAAAAATTAAAATAAATTTATTTTATTCTTGTTCCAGAAGTTTTTAGTATATTTATTATGCAAAATTACTGATTTTATCATCTTCAACTTCTCTGTAAAAAAGTGTCCATAAGAAGTTCACAAAATTTTAGGCCATTGCTCAAAATTTAAAGAATTGAACTGTTGTCATTTGAAGAGAGAGTGTTTTTTATTTACAAGCTTCTGGATTCAATAGAATAAAAATCTTCCACACACAAATTATAAGCTGTCCAGACTGGTCAGGCTTTTTGAGAATTAATAAAGGTATTTTTGCAAGTTCAATCTGGAAAGACCGCTTTACTTTTCTCAAACATTCAGAGATTTATGAAAGAAGTTCTCTCTGCAATAGAATGATTTAATTTTAACTAACATTTTCTGTGCAAACAAAACCTGACAGTCTTGCAAATGTTTGCTTGCATCCACAGTTAAAAAGCCTCACTTCACTCCAAGCCTTGCATACAGTGCAGTGCAACTGTCAAACTTCCCAAATCTCCCAAACTTATCTTTTACACAATCATTGGTGTTTAAAGAATTGAAACTGGGTCCTACCTACTTAGGGTATACCTCTCTGCCATATTTGGGCTTGGATGAGTCAGTACACCTTAACCCTTTCCTGGCCACAACTTTGTTGCCAAAATCTTCCTTGTACAGCCGGTCAAGGTTAAACAAAGTTAAACAAGGATCAAGATTAATGTCGTAGTAGTAAAAATAAAGTATATGCGCAGTAGAAAACCGTTATCTTTATACAAATGAATTTTAGATCATCATTTTCGAAATGGATGAAATTATATATTTTCGAAATGGATGAAATTTTTTCGAACAGATTGCTCCTTGCTTGGGAAATCGATGGCCTAACCAAAAAAAGAAGCTACTCACAAAGAAAAACAATATTTTATCACAAATAATAGCAAAAAAACTTTAATAATAATGTTTATTTATTATCTAAACATTATATATACAAGTGCTTTAATTTCAAAAATAAATTGTCAGAGTGAAGCATGATAACCAAAAAAACAGTCGTCCTTGCAGATTGGAATGTCACAATGACTGCATTTCCACGACATCTCTCTTGGCCTACCCTTTGGCGTTTTTCTACCGACGTGTTTGCACTCGACGCACTCTTTCTTCCTCCCTTCAATCTTGCAAATAAAATGTCCAAATTTTGCTTCATCTCTTACATTCCTGGGGTCTGGTTTTTTATCACTTAGATGCATTTTCAATGTGCCTTTCCTTCCGCAATAACCTTTTTGACTCCCTCATTGCCATAAAAAGAATCTGAAGACCAGTACATTTCAAGTTGGTAATTCCCATCACAATCAAAACACAGATGTTAGCGCGAAGCTCAACGACAGTGACATTTACCCAGAGTCAAAGATTATTCTGATTGGTTGAATATTGGGCCTTTGTTTCGAAACAAAAAAATTTAAAAAACATATGTTTGGTCCTCTAAATATGGAAAGTATCAACCCTTATTTGGACGGCCGGTATGGCCCATTCAAAAAGAAATTTTTACGGCCGGTTTTGGCCTGTATGGCCAGGAAAGGGTTAATGACAACATTTTTGCTGAGCAAACTGTATTTTAAAGCAAACACAATGGATCTACAAATAAAATCTTATCATGCATATAAAATTAATTTCCATTTGTTGTAAATTTCTGCCATAAATTAATATAAAAAATAATTGTATATCTATACCAAAAAAAAAATTCAGCATGTTTATAAATATAGCACATTAACTACAACATATTTTTAAATGCTTTGAATAACTAAATGTATAATGAAAACATAATTATTTTAAATTTAGAAGATGGCATAAGGCAAGAAAGGGAGGAAAAAGGACCTCGTGATAATCAGGGTGACAATAGAGCAGATAGAAGGCGAGGTGGCAGAAGATCAAGGAGTCGATCAAGAAGCAGAGGAAGGCACAACAGAAGCAGGAGCCGTAGTAGGGACAGAAGAAGACGGAGAAGCAGAAGTAGAAACAGAAGAAGTAGGAGCAAAGAAAGAGTTAAAAGGAAAGACACCCCACCTGTACCACAGACAGTAAAGAGGTATTTACATTACAAATAATTATTAAAAAAGATTGGGCATTTTATTAAAAATTTATTTAAAAAGTTTCTTCAATATCTCCCAATCTAAACATGCTTGCAACACCCCCTGGTTATTATGCCAGCTGATGGGAACTAACTTTGCTAAAAATGGAAGGACAAACAAAAATTTTTAATAAGTTTCTGTTTTTTTGTTTTATCATCAAATTTTAACTAAGCACTCAAATAGGCACACCCTCAACTAAGACCCCCTAAAAAGTGATGAATAAATGAGCACCCCAGTGATCACAAAATAAGCACTGTCCACAAAGTTTTAAAAAGTTGCACATTTATTCTCAGTGCCTCTTTGCTTTTTGCCCTAAGGTGGGTAATAAATCTTCTTCACATGTTTTTATAATTAGGTAAATGAAGGATTATATATAAGTATAAAGTATGTAATAGTACTGTAAGTAAGTAATTTAATGCCACTTTAGATTAAAGAATTTGCAATTCAAAACAATTTGAGTTTAGAATAAAATATTTACATAATTTGTAATAAAGAAAATAATATATATATAATTTAACTAAAAAAATATAATTAAAACACATGAATATATTTTTAAAAATTACATATTCCTGCTGAGTGTCAGCAATAGCACTATGAGACAGAAAGACCTCAATTCCATAGTGGTCCCCATATAGATATGTGGTGAAAGTAAAAACAGAAATAATGAAGCAAACAAAAATGAAATTGATCTTTGAAATTAACAGTAAAATTTTGCAAATATGTTGTTAGTGATCCTTAGTGACGTTGTTAGGGAGCTTGCCCAAATAATCAGAGGTTTTTCGGAGGCCATTTCGACGGAAAGTTTTTCTTGTCTAAACCGCCCATTTTGAGGTTGATATCTGATCACTGCCGGAGGATTGAGCGTTTATCTACACTTTCCACCGTCTACAAAAAATAAAATCTCCGCATAATTTTCCGCCAATTTGCGGTGTATTAGTTCGTGAAATTCCTGTAATCTAATTATTTTATCAAATTTACCCTTGTGGTTACATATTCAATGGTATTATCCATTAAAGCTCTTGCCTTGTTTTTAATTCTCCAAAAGGATTTAGGAAACTGCTTGTTTGAAGTAACGTGTGATTAACACTTCAGCACATTGTGTGCAGCTCAGACCCATATCCACCCACCTAAAATTTCAGCATTGCTCCATTTTTCTTAATCACAGTTGCGTTCAACCACTGTTTCAAAGTTTCATTAAATCCTTGCACTTTTGCTTTTTATCAAATTCCATTCCCAATTATCTGTACCTCATCAAATATCAAATCAACTTAACCGTCTGTCTGAACCAAAAACAATTTGACTTTAATCTTATCCATTATCCCTTAAAAATAAAATATATTGATAAGAGGTGACGAGCGGGTGCATACAATTAGCCGCAAAATACCAATACAAGACAATGGCTTATTCTTGTCAACTGTTGACAATTTGAACACATGTTTTGTACTGGGGAGGCGGTGGAAGATTGTTTTTCAATGTTGCCTCAAAAAGAGAAGTTTTATACAAAGACTTCGGAGTTTTCGCGAATCAAGCAGTTCAAGACTCTGCAAAATTAAATTTTCGGCAGCAGTTTAGCCGATAAAAGATATTTTTAAAGTGGAGATTTCTCCCCCTTTTTCTACTTGCTCAAAATCGGCGGAGAAATTACCGCTGTAATCGTCCAACCTCCGCAAAAAATGTCGAAAAACCTCTGAAAAGTTAACTCCGAACTTTCTCCTTTTATTTGGGCGCGCTTCCTTAGTAATCTTTTTTATGTTATAAAGTTTTCATGAAATTGCTTTAAAAAGACATTTACACTATTTGCAAATTTTAGATTCAAAGATAGGTTGTTCCATTGTTAGAGCCTTAGATAAACCAGAGATTTTTGTCCAGCATTATTTTTGCGTAGGGGAAAAATCATATTGAGTGTTGTGGATTTGATCAGGATGAAATACTTCTGAAGAATAATCTGAGGAAAGGCCATTGAAAAATCTAAAACATTTTGTACACATATGCATTGTTCTACCCTTTCCTTTGTGAGGCAAATGCTTTTTTGTGTTAGGCAAGCATTGTCACTTTTTGCAACTTTTTTCTTCATGAAAGTTTAGAGTAACAAGATAAACTTCTGTTTTTGTGAAGAGGTGATTATGAGACCAAATCCAACTCTAAGTGAAATGGATTTTACCAGCAGCTATGTAGAGCAACAAAACTAAATTTAGAGTAACATATTTTCATATTTATTTAAGGGGGGAGGGTAGCCCTTCAGCAAGAGTCTGGTTTTCAAGATAAACTTTTGTTTTTTTGAAGAGGTGATTATGAGACCAAATCCAGCTCTAAGTGAAGTGGATTTTACCAGCAGCTGTGTAGAACAACAAGACTAAGTTTAGAGTAACAAGACAAAATTTTGTTTTTGTGAAGAGATTATTATCATTCACTACTGATGAATGGCCAATGGTCTGAAATGTTTAATGAAATTAATCAAGGCTATTTTAGTTTTTATTACTGAAGTATTTTTATATGAATATTAATTTACTAATCCCACATGACAATTCATTGCATCAATTTAAATGAACAGGTCTGCTCTTTTAGATGTGATTGTGATCAGTCATATTGCAATTTGAGATATGCAGCACGGCCAAAAAGATTTACTTGTGACTCTCAAAATGACTTTTTTCTTGAATTTTCAGGAAGACTCTCTGGGATGTTCCACCCCAAGGCTACGAAGACATTACTCCGGTCAAATACAAGGCACTTAGAGGTGAATTGACATGTTTTAAATGCTTATGCTTGATAAATAGATCTCCAGACAATGGACATCTCTCTACAATGGACAGTAACACTGGTCCCACAGGTGTCTGTCATGTGGAGGTTCCAATGTACGTAAATCAGCTATGTACACTCCTTGAAGTTAACTGCTAAAACATAAAGCTATTCTTTGTTTTATTATTGTGTAAATATATGGAAAAAATTCATTCCAACCCGATCACTATTTTTGAAGCATTGAAATGCTTTTGATAAAATCGAGTAAGGCATGTGGTATGATACAGTACTATATCAAAATAAAATCAATAACAGTGCATACCGTTGTGATATTGAAGAAATATACAATGTTTCGGGCTAGGCCTTTTGACGAGTATGAGAGCGAGACTACTTACTGGAATTATGTAGTGATGTCAGCATATAGCAACCAGTTTAACACTGAATCAAAACGAAAAATGACGGTCATATATGAACAGCAGAAGAAATGGTAGCTCTCTGCTAACATATGCTAATTATTAATAAGATATTAAAAAGAAAAGTATGCTTTTGATGTATACTATTAAGTGTGAATGTAAAATTAAATTACCAACATAGTTTATGCCGTTTCATTTCATTTGAATCACATTCATGAGTTTATGCTCTTGTGTATATATTATATATTGCATACATGGATTATAATTATATGTCATTTAGCTGCTGGCCAAATTGCCATAACAACCCCAGTTGCCGGAGGTGCCGTTCCTGCAGTTGCTTTGCCACAGGGAGCTCAAATGACAAGACAAGCAAGAAGGTTGTATGTTGGTAACATACCCTTTGGCATAACTGAGGTAATTTATCTATGATACTAACTGGTATACAGTCAAATAGGTGGAATGCTGGTGACTGGGTTTGACATCTCCTCCTATAAGATAAACTTAGATCTTTACATAGTAGATTAAACCGAACGTAAATAAGTTATCATAAACTATATGTCTATAAGAGAAATCGACTCACTTCTAAAACAGATGGCCACAGAATTCATTGAAGTTTTTAAAGAACAGAAAGTTAAAGAATAATAATTAGTATATAAGAGGTAAAATATGAACTATGATTAGTTGTCATTGTCATGTACTGTGATTCTTTTTTATTGTTGCATAAACAGAAACGCAGTATTAAATTAAATGAGTAGAAACAATGTTGTTTCAACGAAGGATTAAAACAGTGATAACTTGTTTCTAAACTATATTTTTGTATTGATGGCAGGAGTTGATGGTAGATTTCTTTAATGCCAAAATGATCGAGGCAAAGCTCACAACTCAACCAGGCAATCCTGTTTTGGCGTGTCAAATCAACTTGGATAAGAATTTTGCTTTTCTGGAGGTATGTGTGTAATACTTTTTTTGCTTATACGTATAAAATACCGTACCGAAATATTAATACCGTACAACATTTTACTCTGCTAAGCAGTTGTGAAACGGTATATCTATCTTTGTTTTGCTATGCAGGAATTATTCTAACATGGTTTTGTCACCATTTTGTGGAGTTGTAAGCTCAGTTTGTGGAGTTGTAAATTCAAATTCGTGGCGTTGTAACAATTGGCCACTAATATTTTGTCAGATTTTGTAAGAGAAGAAAGGGATATGAAACTAAAAAGGCGAAATTTTTGAACAAAAACACAAATCAAGCAAGAATGTTATACATATTTTGTTTATATACATATTTTTCGTGAAAATATTGATTCGTTTCATATTGATGTTTTCAAAAGGCTGCACGCGCTCAAGTGTTTCTTTCACGTTGCATTGATCTAGTGTATAGTCCTATATGTACTTCTATTTTTAAAATAGAAACAATTCCAATCTCTTAGGTGGACGTTCATAATTTTTTTGTTTTATGTGTCTAGATAGCTCTTCTGTTGAAGCCATTCTCATTGTAAAAACATTTTTGGGGGACTTTTCCCAATGATAAGTTGAAGACCCTTGCAACGTCTGCAAGATTGGGCCGGCTCCAATCAAGGGCAAATTTTATAACAATGCTATTAATGTTATAGATTTTGTAACAATAGCATCAGTTGCTTTTGATTGACACACCATTTCAAAGCGATTAGCGATTGAAGACAATTAGGGAATTTTCTGAAAATCGAAACAAACAAAGCCGCAAAATTTACCCCAAAACCTGTATAGCTAAACTGTCTCTCTGATGTGGACACGAAGGGGGGCTAATATGAGAAGTGATGAGTATGAATTGAATGATAAAGAACAAATAAAAACGTTTGCTACCGTTTCTAAATGTATCTAATTCAGAAGCTGAGCAGTAACTGTTTAATTTACACCTAAAATATACGAGAAATTGAATACATGTAGAAATGCATTAACCATCGAAATAAAATTGATATGATATGAATAAATTAAATGACACCCAATGTGAAAATATTTATGACAAGCAGAATGACCCAACTTCAGACCTGATGTTATTGAAAACCTCCTATTGTAAAAGAAATAGAAATAAAATATTTTGTGGAGCGCAAATGAGAGGAGGAGCTTAGGGAGGGAGATTTGAGTTTATTGCCTGTTGCATTGCATAATTAATGTAGCATTTCAGTTATCCAGAGAATTTGTTAGTTTGCAACGAGGGTGTCATTAACTTTGCAAACATTTTAATCCGTGTACATGTTTATTTTCTCTGCAGTTCCGAAGTGTTGAAGAGACAACTCAAGCAATGGCTTTTGATGGAATCATGTTGCAAGTGAGTTTGTTCACAATTTGCAGTTCATATTAGCTATCTCAACTTCTCGTTATCTTGAACATTCACTAGTTCGATATATTTTTATTCACTAGGCTTTTTTTATGAAATACTTAAATATCTTGAACAGATTTCAATTTCCCGTAAAAATTTTGAGATCTCGGATGTCAATTGTATCATAATTTTATCATAATGAGTAAAAATCGTTAATTAACACCCTGTTTGTATATATATATTATATATATACAACATATGGAATTTTTCATTCGATCTAGCGCCCCTATTCCTCGATAAATTCCCAGAATCTGAACAAATACCTTAAAGGTATGAATCATTTGGAGTCAGCAAGATATTTTGTGTCTATTTATCTCGAATTTATCTTTCCATAATTGTTGCAAGGATTTTGTTTTATGCTCTATATGAAGGCAGTAATGGCGGTAAAGGCAGTGGCGATGATGGGCAAGAACACTCTACCTATGATTTTGTTTCCATTTTGAGATTAGCCAATCAAATCACAGCATTTTGATCGCATGGTGATAAACACTGTGGGTTGGTGGGCTATTTTAAAATGTAAACAGATAACTAGTAAAAGAAGTCAAAAATGCTTTATGATGCTGTGATGTACTCAAGATTACATTCATTTTATAATTGTGTGTATATTTGAACTGATATTTCAGATATTTAAATCAATATTTCAGGGTCAAGCTGTAAAAATTCGAAGGCCACAAGATTACCAACCGATTCCTGGTATATCAGGTTAGTAGCAAAAGGGGAATTTATTATGTCTCTCACTTTGTAATACAATTTGCGATTTGAAAGAATAGACCGCACACTTCTTTTTTCCATATTCGCTATAAAATCTTACAAACTAACAAACAAGGGTTACAATAACGATACTACAGGAAGTATGTCAAAATATTGCAGCCCTGTGGCCTTTATGCATTTCTTTTGATTCCGCCACAAACATGCTTTTTAATTTTGATGCAACTCCAAAGTTACCCGTCTTCAGCTTCATGCTACTGAGCAATGACGTATCCACATGGAGCACGGGGGTGGCCGCCCTCTAATGATCGTCAAAGATTGCCTTCTGCAACACAGCAGACAATTACAGGTTACTGTAAGGTAACTTTAAGGTAACTGTAGAAACATTTATGTATCAAAAGATCAGGTTAAGAGAACAATTCAACTTAATTGAAAGCTGCATAAGTTTTATAACTCTCTTTAATGAAAGAATAATTTTATTCCATGCCCTTATAAATGAATAAAAAGTCCCTTCGAAAAGTAATATATTTAAAATGCCAATTGATTTTATTTTTGCGTAGCTTTCTAATAGGCTGGAGCCCATGTCAGATCTCAAACCGAGAATCTTCTTGGCTTTACTATTGCTGTGTTATGTTTTGTTTTTCTCATCCTCAAAATTTCAATTCAAACTTTTCTCTCCAATTCTTCAAAAATATGTAAACTGCTTTGTAAAAAACTCCAGTTATTATAATATGTATTTTGCAAATAGTTGAGTTACTATGTATACATGTGTGTGTATGAATTTTCTTTATTTAGAATCGGCCACAGTGCACATTCCTGGTGTTGTGTCAACTGTTGTTCAAGATTCCGCTCACAAAGTATTTATTGGAGGGCTACCCAATTACTTGAACGAAGACCAGGTAGGGCCTATTAAATGGCTTTTATTCGTGTGATTATTTAGCTTTTAAGGATGTGGTTTTAGACCATCAAGCCACGCTACGGCGTCATAGAGGCGATCTTCATAAATAGGACCAATGCTTCGAAAATTGAACGAATCAGGAAAACAGTTTGATGGGCAAATTGAGAGGTTGTATGGCTCTGATAATATAGACAATGATATGACAGTAAAAATGTACTGTTTAACTTCTACCGGGCTTCGGGCAATATTGAGCGGTATTTTAACACATTGTTTATTCGTGTTTTCCAATAATGCTGTTCGAGTTCTGTTTACTTGGTTAAGGTAAAAGGGAGCAAGCATAATGTCAAAAAGATATGCCTTGCTGTCCCGTGCACACGCCACTGTACGACATAGTTTGAATTGTAGTTTCTTAGGGAAAGATAATACCGTATTGACAAATACATGGGGTGTGCCGATGTGTGATTGCTAATAACGAGCACTACTCTTTAAATAGATTTTTAGCTATCAAACCTAGCCAAAGTAGCAATGGAAGTCTCTGTTTTAAATGTCTAGTGAAAATCTCAACACCTGGAATCCATAAATTTTATTCATAGAATGCATGCTAATTGATAAAATATGATTTAAATAATCGCGCAAGCATAACCCAGAGAAAGTAACCCTTAGCTAAGTAATAGCATTCCATTGCACTGCATGTTATAAACGAGTGATAATAGTACCTTTAAATGTAATTTATCTATTTAAGTATAAAGAAATACTAATGGTTTTCGTTTTATTTCCCCCACTTTTTCGCAGCCTAGGGGGCCAAAAGTCATAACAATCATACGTGGCAAAGGCAAGTCTTGCTTCAGTTACCAACCTTCTCATTGGAAAGTAAAGCTAAAATGGACATTAAACGTCTTAGTCTAAAGTGTTTCTTTATTTGTAATGCGTGTTTTGTGTTGTGTTGTCGTAAGAGTTCAGTCAACGTACTCAGCGTGTTTTTGTTGTATTGTAAGGGTTGTAGGAATTGCATGGTTTGCATTAGTTTTTATTCAGTCTTCTGTTTAGCCTCTGCGATGGAGAGTGGCATCAATGCTTCTCTCTTTCGCAGAAAGGCAAGGTGCAAACTGGTAATGTATTGTGTTTCCTACAACCCTTGGTTTTGTTTGTATGATTGGTATGATTGCCAGTGCTAGACATATTCCACGAGTCCTGCTTCCTGTGTTATTTGACAGATTTGGCGTCACTTGTAAATAACTTCGCTTCTAAACTGTTAAACGAAATTTTTTCACTGGATCGAGGCCGAAATTGAAGCCATGCTTTATGTTCTTGTTTTCGTTGCTGTGTAAAAATGTTTCGTCCAATGAATGAAGATGCATGCCCTTTAAAATTAATCAAGCTGCTATCAGATACATAAACGATAAGTCAACAGAATATGAAACAAATTTTAATTACGGCTAATAAATTGTGCCTAATCTCCGATTCTTTCTTGCGCGAATTTAAGAGATTGTTGGCAGCTTTTAACCGAAAATCTACTAAAATGATTTAAGAATGCCAAAGACTATTTTCGACTCATGGATCTAAGGGTCGATTTCATTGCCTATGTTGGAAGCTTATTTTCCGTTTGCCACTTTTTAGAGAAATTTACTCTAAAAGAAATTAAGATAAACATACATCACTGGGGATAATTTTTCAATGAATGTTTGCTTTTATGTGTATGTGTGTGTTTTTGTTGTTGTTGTATTTGTTATTTCTATTCCAGATTTAAGGTAAGTAGCAAAGTTTGAATTCAAATGAATTTCTCAAACGAACCGATTTTCTGTGTGACTTAAATTATGAATTAACGGAACCAACTGTTAAAGGGGCTTTAGTTCTATTTATATTTATCACTATCAAAAGAGGCGGCGTTTATTTATATTTCTATATCAAAGTGCGAGGCTTTTTTTTATCAAGAACAGGCGTTTATTAGAGAAAGTACTGTACGCTTCTGTGTATTTTTGACAGCACTAATCATTGGTAAGGATATGTAAATGAGAAAGTGAAATTAAAAGGTCAACACACAGTTTTCGAAAATTCGTTGTTTTACCGAGCAACGCAACAGAAACCATCATAGAAGAATTTTCTAGCTTAAAATGTCCAACACTTTTCGAAAAAATTAACTTGAAAATAATAAAGAGTGCTGTTTAGGGGTTCTTGGAACAAGGAAACATGCCTATAAATGACTGGAGGAATAGGGAATATGCAAATTTTCGTAGGGGATTCAAGGATTCAAGGAGAATCTCTAAGGGGACAGGGAAACAATCAAGAAATATTCTATGAAACAAGGGAACACGTTAACCCCTAAACGACCGACCAGTGTCCAATTTTTCTAGTTATTTAAACACTGCATGAAATTCTGATTGTAAACACTGCATAAAAACTACTGTTTCGTTTTAATTCATTGAAATTCTTGCTGTGTTTTATCTTTTCGACTGTATCAACGAATTCCTTGTTAAACAGGTGAAAGAGTTATTGAGTTCCTTTGGTGAATTACGCGCATTCAACCTCGTAAAAGACAGTGCAACTGGATTGTCGAAAGGATATGCATTTTGCGAATATGTCGATCTCAGTTTAACAGACGTTGTAAGTACATGTATTTTGACAGTTAACATAAATTCCAATCAAGTTTGGACTGGATGGTCCAAATATATTTCCCCCACGTTTGCAAAGCTGCTATGGAGGAGCTGTATATTTGATAATTTTAATTTTGCTTGACGCTAATGCGAGAGTGTTCAACTTAAAGTTTGATGCATTGTTTGCTAAAATCTACTTGATGATCTCTGAGCTGGAATAAAGAAAAGCCAACGTTAATGGCCTTCTCAAAGCCATAATGTAGTATTTTCAGCAGATTGCAGCATCAGAAATCTTCTTTTTTTTATTGTAACGCAGTGATTATATAGTATATTTGGACAAGCTACCAAGTATTAGACTATAAATTTAAGTTTTTTATTTCAAACTCAAGCTATAATTTTTACCCAATGATATTGTTTTATAAAAATTTGCAATAATCTACTACATTTATATATATATATATATATATATATATCTTCTTTTATTGCATACTAACAAAACCTTTTTGATTGTAGGCCATTGCTGGCATGAATGGAATGCAACTTGGTGACAAAAAACTCATTGTACAGCGGGCTAGTGTTGGCGCTAAACTTCCCGGAGCGGTTAGTCATTTATATTTTAACCCACAATGTTACATTATCTGAAAACAAGGTACTCAACGTTTGTGTGGTTTGTTTACTGCCCTATTCTCGTCCATATTATTCTACGCAGGCTACATTTCATACATAAATCCCCCCAAATACCCCTTGTGGAAGTTAATCCACGGTGCGTGGCTCGACAAATTGGAACAACCACCGGGCGTGATTGGCTGGTAGGCTTTTCATGCAATTACTGGGGGAATGTTTTAAGATAAATTACAACAGGACAGATAATAAAAAAACCAAATAGGAATTCCAGAATGTATATGTAGAGTTTACACCCATAAACCATAAAGTCCTCACCTGTTAGAAGCCGGATTCTCGAAATCAATATGCTGCATTGAGTTTTGATTCCCGCCTTCTCGGAATCAGCATGTTGAGATCTCGACGTATCATATACCATAACATAACGTATGACTGCTTGAGAATAAATTGAAATTTTATTTTTAATGCTTTCTAGATGTCAGGTGTGTTTCCAGTGCAACTCCAAGTTGCTGGATTGGATTTACAAGCTATTAACAACGAACCAACCACTGTTCTTTGTCTCCTGAACATGGTAAGCGAGGACGAACTACTGGATGACGAAGAATACGACGGTTAGTAAAATTTGGTTATTTTTGTCTGCCTTTTACAATGGTTAGTTTTCTATTAGTTGGTTCAGTTAAATCTTGATGTGAACGCACCTTGTGGCTAATTTACAACTTCATCAATCAATTTGAATCAATTCGTCCACTTTTAAACTGGCTGCAATTTATGTGTGAATTGGGTAGTATATCATGTAAAATGTTTAAAAAAATTTAGAATTTAATGCGTTCTTATTGTCAGATTTTAATATAATTAATCATCTGTCTAATCACATTATGTAACGTCTGCATTCTTTAATTTAGAAATATACGAGGATATTCGCGAAGAGTGCTCGAAGTTTGGAAGAATTCGAAGCATGGAAATCCCTAAACCTGTTGATGGTTACAACCCTCCTGGTGTTGGAAAGGTGAGTCTTTATTTATTTATCAAGAACTTTCATCTTCGTACTTTTGAAAGCATTTAACTTTGTATTTTTTAGTTGACAAGTTTTAAACAATAGATTTAACAATTACCCATTGTTTGTGAACAATACCGTGGTTCAATAAGTGGTTTCGGGGGGGGGGGGCTACTCTGCATATTTGGCCTACGGGATGTACATAACTTTCTGGATATCATTTCTTCGCCACTTTTTCTCAAGACATACCGATTCATGTATGGATATACCGATTCGTATAAAAATCAATCCAGAAATAAGAATAAAATCCATGCTGAAACTGAAGGTAGGCGTTCTTATGAAAAGGCGTTCTTATAAAAAGGCTTTTCATGATTTTATTTGAATTTTAAAGTAGGCCTATAGAATTAATATTTTAATTTTTCGTGTAAATTTAAATAAAACAAGATAAAACAATTTTAATAAAACTGAATTACGCCCGAGACGCTATTTATATTCATTGGGCACAAAAACTCAGTTTTGTATGTAACAATGTATACAAGGGGGTTTTGCAAACGTGTAGATGAGGGATATTTTTTATCATAAATTAGAAAAAAAGATATGATGACAGCCTTTCTTTTTCAGATTTACATCGAATATGTCACACCTGCTGAATCGAAAGTCGCGAACGATGCATTATCAGGTCGAAAATTCGCCAGTCGTGTCGTTGTTACGTCGTATTATGATCCTGGTCGATACACCAGCAGAGATTTCGCCTAGTAAACTCCGTATACAGTCAGTCTGACGGCAATAGTCATCAGAACTTTTAATCTGGACGATGTGGATTCAGCACAGACTCAGTTTTGTTGGATTTGGTTTTACGCTCTCGTTAAAAGTCTGAATACAAACGTCGAGAAGCATGCCCTTGTAGTACAGCGAACTAAACTGTGTTGATTAAGACTTTGTCAAATTGTGGATTTGTGTTCACGAGAAGTTTCTGAGACCATGTTATTTTTTACATGTTGACGTTTATTTTGTTTAATTTGGGAAATACTCTATTGCTGATAGGTTCTTTGATTATTTGAGAAAGAAAAGTCTGAATGTTAAAAGTCTAGTCCACAAAGCAACCCTTAACCTTTTCGCCCCGGGAAGAGCCGTATGGACCATTGTTAAACAATGCAAAACGTGATATTTTCAGGAGGTCAATGCGTACAGATTTTTCTCTTAATTTATGCGATTTCAACGCAAGTTTATCCTTTGAATTAACTTAGTTTGCATGCCAAATAACCCCCTGCAAAATAAAATGTAGATAGGATTTTACCGTTAATTGGAAATAAATCCGGACATGAAAGGGTTAAAGTCAAGTTTTCCTGAATGCTGCAAAATAATTAATGCAATGAATTTTTCACCAACTTCAATTTTGAAAGTTTTATTAACTTGATCCATACTTTTTTGTTCTAAGAAACAAAGGAGACTCTTATTAAATTGAGTCCTTAAAGTTTTTAAATGAGTTTTTTAAAATGTTCTTAAGTTTATAGAGTAGGAGAAGGAACTCACCAATAACTTTCGATTTTTTTCTTGGCGCTTGGTCCTTCGCGACTAGCTGGGCTTAAATCTTGGAGACACGTCTTTTTCTTGGGTCTACCTTCTATCTACATTCTAAAATTTAAAGCTCGTGTGTATGGTAACGTCACCATTAATAATAGATTTTACACCTTTCAAATAAAAATTATTTCCATTTTGAGAGCTTTTAGCGTTGACTTGCTTCGGTAACCTAAAACAAATTTCTATTCCCCTTGAGAATTTGAGATAACATAGTGAAACATCTAAGAGTGTGAAATATTTTATTCTCGAATCCATTGTTTTACAAAATCATTCCGTTACCATATATTTGTTTGCTTCTATCACTTCCATCCTTCTGGTAACTTGATACAGACGGACTCAAGGCTACACGAGAAAACAAACAATGAACTGGGGTGAAATATTTTATAAAATGTTTTCCTTTACAACGAGAAAATATCCGCACAATTAAAAAGCAGCTCAGATATCTAAATTCGTTGCTTGGCTTTACTGTTGGAAACACACGCTGCTTGGCTTTACTGTTAACTTCAAGAAATTTGTGATTTTTTAAAAATTAAATCTGAATAGGGTGACCCTTCAACCGGATTTTCAAGGGACTGTTTACAATTTACAAATAAATAAAAATAAATAGCTATTGAAAACCTAATCTACAACAAAGCGATTGTTCCAAACATTAAAATAAACGCCGTGGTTAAAGCTCCGACATTGTCATTCTTAAAATGACTCAAACAATAAAATACTGTTTCAAAACAACCCGCCGTGGTTAAAATTCCAACAAAAACATAAAATTTTGTCGGAAGAATAACTACGGCCTAAAATAAATAAATGAACAAAGTTATTTTATTTTTCAAACAATCCGATCCGAGATTACGTGGCAAAACCTTTTGTTTTCATCACAGTTTATGTCACATGATGAATCTGTTTGAAAGTATTCCTTTTGACATCAAATTTTATCTTTCACTTCCCAAAAAACGCATGGCAGCGAACCATGCATTTTTGTACAATAAAAAATTGCTTGTACAATATAAAATTTCTAAAGATATTAATCATATGATACAACTGCAGTGAAAACGAATCCAACTCGAATCCATGAATTTTTCGGAAATTTGCCTACTTGTCGTGAGAGTTTATTCACGAGATTATGGCTCAATGAAAACATATCAATAAAGCTAGATGTCATATTCGTCAAGAACAATTGAATTTGCAAAATATTGCTCAAATCAAAAAGTCATTTCAAGACACATAATGATCAATATCTTGGACTATTCGCCTTTTCGAGTTTGGTTCGTTTTTCCTGCACTACAGTTGTTTTTTGTTTACGTACATTGTTGAGAGTTGTCTAAAAAGGCATAAATTAGTCCAGCTTCACACACAAATTTCAAACTTGTGTGCAGTGCAACAATGCTTTAGTCTAATCACTTCATAGTTCAGTCAAAATGTAAATTGTAAAATTCACGAAACATACCCTTCCACTTGCATTTTGATATTCGATATTCGTCATTTTGATATTCTTCAATTCGTCAAAAACCAACGTGCTATTTTCTGTCTTAAATTTTGCTGGCTGCTCTTGCAACTCTTAAAAATATAATGTGTGGAGCACACTTTGTTGACCATGGTATTGTTATAAGATTTTGAATTCCCATGTGCATTTCTAGCTGATTGAGTGTTTTTGTGAGAGAATGTTTCAACCTCTGGAGGATAAATTCAACTTCCACTCGAACGTTATTAAGTTGAATTCATCCTCAGGAGACCGAAATCAATTCTTTCCCAGGTCAACGGAACGCTCAAGCCTCGAAACAAGGGAACTATTTTGAAATGAAAGATTCAGACAACAAAAGACAGAAAACGTTTTGGAATTGTTTTGAAAAGATTTCAAACCTTTGCTACTCTGTTTTCAAAATTTGAAATTTTTGTTTCAATTTCACTTTGTTGTTCTGAATTCTATTTTGGGTTTACTGCATGGAAAACCAAATGAGGATCCTAGTTCAAAGTAGAATTCAGAGTAGATGAAATTCGGGGCTTATCCTGGAGGACAGTAGGGGGGGATCATAGCACATAGATAATCCCCCAATATTGGAAACAGCCCTAATCTTTGTTTGACAAAATTTGTCTTTAGCGACATAAGACAAGTTCAATCTGAGTGTCAAACATCATCGTTCAATCCGAGTGTCAAACATCTAAGAAACCGTTTAAGCAACTTGAGTTCCAATCAGTTGCTTCGATATTATTTTTGAGATGAACGACAAAAGTGCGCGAAAATTTGATGTACAAAATAACGTAAACATTGAAAGGAATTATGTATAAAAACAGGTAGAGGCGCCATTGTTTGTATTCTTAAAGACCTGCATATCAAAGCTGGCTCTGTTTAAAAATTAATAAAATTCTAATTTCGAATATCTCTATTCAGACTGCTTAAAATGTAAAGTTTTCTTTGAAATTGTCTGTTCATATTCAAACCGTATAATCACCATATCTCTATTTGTTCATATATTTTTACCAAACTTATCCGCCATTCTGATTGTTCAGATACCAGCTTCGTTGACGCGAGAGGCATGACACAGCTTCGATATATCTAATCGCTTCTTTAATTGATTGTTCCTTCCATTCGATCAGTTTGAAATGCTTCTTACCATATTTATGCAGAATTTGGGAGTATTGCTAACCACCTTTGGATATAATGGCGATCACAGCCTCGTTGATGATGGAGTGATATGATGTGATTTGATGACACCACTGATCATGTCATGGTGGTGCTCTTCGTCCGCCATCTTACCGATGTATTGACCAACTAAGTTTGAGATTTCTTTGCCCTGAAAAAACAAAGGTAATACGTAGTTTAAGTAAGTCTTAAGTTAATTCAATGATGTGTGTTCCATTCACAGCAACCTAAATTTGCCCTGGCTTCGCTCTCTTTCGCAAAGGTGTGTGAACTATTATATTACACAGCCACGGGGCCAGGCTTGTTAAGCTTTGCTTCCCCTGGGTCGCATAGAGTATACTATGTATTACTATAGGTATGCTCTATGAATAAATCTGAATTCAATTCAATTAAATTCTTTAGTTACCTTAAAAACTACAGATAAGTTCACTTCGTGTAAGTCTCAAGCTAGTTTAATGGTGTGAGATCCATTCAAAGCAGAATTGTTATATTCATGTTTCACAAAATTTCCCCTTGCTGGCAATCGTAAGTATTTTGTCAGTAAAATTGTTTTGTTTTTGTGCAAACACGGAGAAGTGTGAACTGCGCCTGACCTCATTGAAAAACTAGCTAAAAAGGCACGCTATCGCCAGTAAGGTGGCTGTCAGTTTTTAGCCAATTAAATGTGATTAATTCAATTAGGCACCAATAAGATCAAGGCAAAAACGTCCTTCATTGTCTGGCCAAACTTTCTATTGTCCGAAACAGTTTTATGTCAGTTTCATTTTTTACAGCTTGATTGCTCCTCAATTTTTACACAATCAAAAAAGCAATTCGTATTTACCCGAGGTGTTTCCAAACGCGTGACTTTTTGAACCATGAGATCTCCACATTTCAAATCCAAGAACAGTCGACCACCTTCGGTTCTTAGATTTCTCGTTGAGAGAATTTCGTTGTACTTGAAACACGTCCACGTGTCCTGGATAAATTAAATTAAAAAATTTAACACCGCAGATAGACAATATAATATTGAGTCGAATCTCACAGCAAAGTCTGTATTAGTATTAACGAGCAACAATATTGAAATAACAGTTCACAGAAGCAAACATATATGTGAATTCGATTGCAGAAACAGAGGTGAATCTTGTAACAATAGATTTCAAAGCGATTATCCTTCAAGAGCAAAGCAAAACCCTCTCAACTGGAAAACGAAATCAAACAATGTTGCGGAGGAAATGCTTTCATTTTCCAGTTGAGAGAGTTTTGCTTTGTTCTCCAGGGATAATCGCTTCGAAACCAGTGTGTCAATTTCACTATTGTTAAAAAAATTCGCCTCTGCTGGTAGCAGGTTAAATAATCTTTTAATTTTTTTACAAAACCTTGCACGGGGGATTAAGATTTTTTTCTTGTGGACAACGGCCAAGATCTCTCTGGCATGTGGACATCGTTCTCGCCAAACGATAACAGCATCATCTAGCTTTTTGTACCCAAATCGGCGACAACGGCTGGAGTAATTTATTGCCAGCGGATTTCGGCTGAGCTTCAAATTTTTGGCGGATTTCGGTATTTTCAATATTATCAAAATATTTTCAATAAACCCCTGTAAAGTACATGCTCTATGTATTGATATTAAGTATTTGATAATACGGATTCATTAAAAAGAATGTGGTTATGGCATTCTATGCATAAGGTAGTTGCAAAGTAAAAAAGTATCTTTTGGAAAAAAATATCTGGTCAAATGGTCTTTGCCAAGAATGAATTAATAAAATCGTGCAATTTTACAACAGATCTTACAACTAATCTTACAATTTCATAAAAGTGTTATGAGGATGAAAAAAATAAAAATTGATTAAAATGTCATACACTTGAAGTCGTGCTCAAAAAACTCAGTCCTTCTTTGCTAACAGCAAGAATACTTTCTCCTTCTATGCTTGAATGCGATGTATTCTGTAAAAACAAACAGTATCAATTATATATATTAAATGTTGCTTCGTAAATTAAGTATAAGATAAAGACTTTATACACATGTTCACCAACAGCACCTTCAGGGTCTACCAAAAAGAAGTTAACACGTTTGATAAATCCTACTGTTAAAAATATTGTTAAAAAATAATCTTATTTTTTATATATATAGTAGTACCCGTCGTTATTGGATACAAGCCTGTATTGCCCGTCGTCATGAGATACAAAATGCTCAACTGACCTGCGAACCTCTGATTCGTCAACAGCGTTTGAAATCACAAAAATGTTATTTTGTTATCGAAGATCATATTCGATTTCTCGACTTGGCAACATTGTTACTGAACACAACATCGCCTTGGCAACATTGTTACTGAACACAACATCGACTTGGCAACATTGTTACTGAACACAACATTCAAATGGCTTCATACAAAACATTCGTGAGCAGGAGCTTAGCTATTGTAAACACTAAAAATTGATTTGATCGGGTAATAAACCTTGCAAGCTCGGTCAATATTTTTGACTTTGGGTTTGATACTTTTCTGTATTGCCCTCGCAAAAAGTTAGTATTGGTATAATATTTGTTAACTTTCATATTATTAAACATTCATTCATAATATGTATGTAAAAATAATTACATAGTCTAACTTTTTTCATATTTATTCATTAAATATTAAATCCATTCATTATTCATGACAATCATTCATTATATATTACATTAATTCATTATATATATATATTACATTAATTAAATATATATTACATTATTACATTGTATATTACATTCATTATATATTATATTATTACATTATATTTATATATTAATGCCATTTTTTGGAGAATCAGTGAATACAGCTATGTAGCAATTCACGCTCAGGGTATTATAAGTTATATTCCTGAAAAGCAAATGAAAAATGTAAAACAGTAATATACATATATTATCCCGTAATACATATTGGCATATACAGTAGAACAAAAATGTGTTTGAGGATATTTGGAGCTGCACGTACATAAATTAGCATTCAGGCTCATTGAAATCACGTGAGCACTCAAACAATGAATAGTTTTAAATGCTTCTTTGTTATTAATAATTATTTATGTTATAATTGATTGCTATTGATTGCATGATTTAATCAACAAACCTTGATGAAGAAAAATGAAGATCCAAAATAAGGCCAGCTTGAAACAATTTCTGCAATAAATCCGTGTATATAATTAAATTACAAAAATAATTTGAAAGTTTCTAAGAGGTCTAAGACAATATCTGACGAGCAAAGGTAATATCCAGGTAAATATTTAGTCAAAGTAATCAGTAAACCTACCAAGGAACTTTCGCCTCGCTGCATGAGGATTAAAATGGTGAACTGAATTGAGGCATTCTTGTACTTTTACAGTCCATTGATTTGGTGTCAGGGAATTCAAAGAAAGGACAGGAATCAAAGTTGAAATTTCTCTTCTACGAAAAACAATGAATTTATCACTTATTATGGGGTTTAATAGACAAATAGTGTCTCTGGCAAACTGAAATAAAACACGGTGTTCAAAGTGTTTTCACTTTCGTAAACAAAGATCAGGAGCAAGAGGACTAAATAAAATTTTAATGCGGAAAGCATGGTAAAGTCTAAACAATGTCAGATAGGCAAAAACTTCGGTTAAAAATATTGAAATGATCAAGATATTTTTTGTTGTTGAAAAATACATTTTAATAACAATAATTATTAATATAAAAATTACGATAGACTAAAAATAAGATAAAATACCATGAACACAAAGTAAAATAATCTTACAATGAAGGAACGCCTTTTCCTCCAGAAGCTTTATATTGTAAAGCAGCCAACAGAGCAATTGAATCATTCGACTAAAAAATAACAGTACATTTTAAAATATGTACAATCACTTCAAAAAGTGGTGTCTTGCCTTTTACACTTTTACAGAAAGTCAATCAAACGCGAATTTATTCCTTCGTTTGACGAGGTAGATACCAGGAAATGATAATAGTAGATAGCTAGATGATATCAGGAGATGATACCAGTAGATAGATAGATGATATCAGGAGATGATAACAGTAGAAAGATAGATGATTTCAGGAGATGATAACAGTAGATAGATAGATGATATCAGGAGATGATAACAGTAGATAGATAGATGATATCAAGAGATGATAACAGTAGAGAGAAAGATGATATCAGGAGATGATGTCAGGAGATGATAACAGTAGATACCAGTGGAACATCGATATAACAGACACTTGTGGGACCAGTTTTACTGTCCGTTGTAAAGAGATATCCGTTGTCTGGAGGCGTTGTTCTTTTACAAAAAAAATACCAGGAAGATTGTGAGACAACAATATTTGTCCGTGGTTTGCAGGTGTCCGTTGTTGGGAAGTGTCCGTTAATGGAAGTTTCATTATGTCAAAAAATAAAATAATTAAAATATTAAAGATAAATGCGACCTCAATCTTACCAATTTTGATTCTTCTTCGTGACTTTGTACATGTAGCAAATGGCCATTCATTACATCAGGTAAAATCTAGACAAATTAAAACAATTGTGACATGAAATTATAATGGGTGACCCCAAAAAAATTGTCTCTGTTTGCAGGGCAGTAGCTCGAAATTTTTTTTTTTAGAGTTAGAGTTTGGGATATCATCCAGTAATCTGTGACCACGTTTACCTGTCCAAAACGTGAAATGGTTGCCTGTCCGAACCGAATATTACTAATAAAGAACCCTAAATCAGCGACGAGGAAACTCTAGAGTAAATTGCAATCCATGAATCGTCTTTAATGCGAAGAAGATAAATATAAATATCAAATTCCGAGAAGAGTTTTCATCATTAGGTCATATTGCAAGAAAAGCATTAAATTACCTGATTGTATAAAACTTCGACAAGCAAAGAATCGTTGAATTTGACAGTATTAAACCAGATAACTTTTCGAAATGCCAAAGAAAAATGAATGTTTTGCTTCTCCAATTCCGAAAACACATCAAATATGTAATCTCCTTTCTGAAGCGACAGCAATAGATTCTCTGCAAACAAAATTACGTTGATTGTAAGGGTTCAGAAATTTTTAGAAATTACAATAGATCCCCGCTATCAAGAAACTGCAAATCAAGAAACTAGGGCTCAAAATCTTCAGGAAAACTATAGAAACACAACGGAATTACTTGATAAACAACGAGGTTAAAGACAAATATCCTGTTCCTAATAGCGGAATTCTACTGTAATCAATTGCGGAAATCATTTAACATAATCAAACGAAATTTACTCAAAAATGTGAATCAAGAAGCTAAGTTAGATTTACTCTTCTCGATAAACGCTTTGCTTCCTCTGTTTATTTTGATTTGATAGAGTGCATTCAGAAGTGTAAAATCTATTCTCCCAAATTGTAATCCTATTGTTATGTTCGAAACCGCATTCTTCTGATTCACAAAATTCCCCCTTGATGATTGGCGTTTGAAAAGAATAGATTTAACACCTATGAGCGCACTCGATCAAATAAAAAACAGAGATAACAAAACTCTAGGGTTTTGCTTTACGTGATTTGATTGGCTTCTGTTGAAAGGCATGCAAGCTATTTATGAGAGTGATAAATTGCATTGCTATGTTTATATTTTCTGTCTTGCAAAATCTGGTCTTGCAAAATCTGGTCTTGCTATTTGATTCAGCAATGAGTTTGCTTATATTTTGAAATTATCTAAAGACATAAGTAGAACTGGTTTTATGGATCCTAAATCAAATAAATAAGACGTACGATCTTCAAGATAGGTGAAAATTCCAAATTCTGAAGTCTCGTCTTCGCTTTCAAGGCCCATCGCACGGCATACTTCAGTAACGGCATCAGCACCGGTCTGCAAAAAAAGACAATCAAAAAGTAAGATTTTATGATAAAAAATCATTGAGCAAAACAACAACATGAAATTACAAATTATAACTTACAAGACACATTACAATTCTCGCTACTTAAAAACTACTCTATCTACTATGCAATTTCAGTGCTGTTTCAGGCCCATACACATGCTATTGTCGCAAGGAATGGGTTTCTGCACTGGGCGCAAGAGGTCCCCTCTATACCGTAAGGCTAAACTAAGCAGGGCGACCCCGGTTCTTCCTCTCGACGTGACCACACCTCGTGATTCCTTTTTGCCATGTAATTACAGAGAGTTAGCAGCTCTTTTTTCTCACATTTTCGCAGCAAGTATGACCTTGGTGGGATTCGAACCCACGACCTTATGATCGTGAGTGAGGCGCCTTAACCAGCTAGGCCATCCTCAACTAAATGTCTGTTATCGTTGAGCACAACTCACCGATTATGAAGTTGATTTTGCCAAGCAATGTAACAAACTCTAAGTTTAAGTCTCTTCTATAAAATACAAACAAAAATATCGAAACTTGAGCTCTTCCACAGAAACTTTACAAACGTGTAATTTATTTTTAAACAAGCACAGTTACCTTCAATTAGATAAACTATGACCCAATAAAAAACAGAAATAAAGGTTTACTCACGGAGCTTGTGTTTATTCGAATCATGCATTTTAAACTTCCAGGTAATATTACCACTTGTTGCTTTACATATCGCCCTTGCTGCAAAGAAATAAAGTTTAAACAATAAATTATTCAAAATACAGTAAGCAATAACATACTGCGATTCTTCAAAAATGGATCAAAATTGTGATTTGACATGACAAATTTTCAAGATCCCTCTAATATCTGCCTTAATAGTTAAATACCCCCATAAAATCAGTTACAGTTTTTTTTTAAAGGAAACTCCTTTTTGAAGCTAAAAGATTTTGCAGACCCTCTTACAGGTACAAGCTTCTAAAAATTTCAAGACCCCAAATTTCTCCTCCACCCCCTCGCCATATTTAACGACTGGTACTTGAATCCAATTCATCAGCCTGATTCCTTCGAGAAATTACCATGTATGCTGTTGATATGTTTTAACCAATTTATCCCCTTTCTGAAAACAAGTTCTTTTGTTCCCAGATAAATATTTCCAAGAAGAAACACTCCTGGGATTCAGCTCTATATTTGTAACGTAATTATGCAAATTTATTATCCAATTTTGGAGCTAAATTTTCATCATTCGAATTCCATTATAATGTGAAGCTGTATGAGAATTCATTGTTTTATCTAAGCCTATCAAAATTCAGAAAAACAAGGTACATAGAAAGGACATCGTTTTAGAATATATCTTTGAGAACATGGTCACTATAATTTCCATTATTTTTAAATTAATTTATTATTACTCTTAGTTAATATTATTTGTATTATTATCAATATCAAAATATTCATTATGACATGTTCATAATGTCTAGAAAAACAACATATATAAAAAGTATTGGCTAAAGACAAAATTTGGTAGTGTACAAACCAAAAGCATTCTCATTTCACTAAGTGGTGGGTAATGTTTTCTTCCGCCATACTTGAAAGATCTGGTCAGATTCTGTTCACTCACAGCTGCAGCACCTTCAAGGAAAAATTACATAATATCGTCAGCATATACGTCCACACAGATCTGTAGTAGGACAGTAAAAAGTGTTTAATCACAGATCTGTAATAGAACAGTAAAAAGTGTTTAATCACAGATCTGTAATAGGACAGTAAAAAGTGTTTAATCACAGATCTGTAATAGGACAATAAAAAGTGGTCCCGTGCAATCGTTCTATACATACGCATTGTTAATTGATCACATGATTCCCTATATATATTGTACATGCTTTCGATCCTTAATCAGTTAAATCATAATATCTTCGATTCATCAAACATTTAATAATGAAACGAATGCGTTTTTCTTAATTTGCTCAATTTTCTCAATTTGAGTTTCTCTCAACCTCCGAATAAATTAATTACTCTCAAGATGAAACGCCTCTTACATGTCATGAGGGGATCCTTCAGAAGGGGCTTCCTGATATCACCCGGTTTGAAGGCTCCCTAATATCAACCGGTTTCAAGGCTCCCTGATATCACCCGGTTTAAAGGCTCCCTGCTATCACTTGGTTTTTCCAAATATATCTGTTTAAAAAAAATGATTTTAATGAAACGTACCAAACTTGAGGTTTAAGCTAGAAGGTCATGAAGATTAAAATTCTTAAACTTGAAAGATTTTAGGCCAACATAACACTTTTTAAATGTGGTTCATGAATTTATTCATTCATCCCATTTCTCTTAGGAGGGATACCCTTCAGTCGATTGATTGATTTACAAGAGGCCCTTGTATACAACAGGCATTTCAAAAACTGCAAGCTGAATGAAGTAATTATCCTCAGAGTCTAAAAAAGAGATCAACCTTCTTTAGAGAGTAAAGTTTCATCGTTAGAAACCTTCCTCGTTAAACAATGAAAAATAGCCATGGTTTGGTTGTGGCACATAATTTATTTTGTTTTCTTTAGCCTTCCTCCGGTCAATTACCCTGCGACCGTAATGTTTTCCTGACTCTGATTATCGTGTATCTCTCTAGTTTTATGATTGTGGTGTATATCGTGTATCTCTCTACGTTTTCCTGACTCTGGTTGTCGTGTATCTATCTAGTTATATGATTATCGTGAATATCGTGTATCTCTCTATGTTTTCCTGACTCTGGTTATCGTGTATCTATCTAGTTATATGATTATCGTGTATATCGTGTATCTCTCTATGTTTTCCTGACTCTGATTATCGTGTATCTTTCTGGTTATATGATTATCGTGTATATCGTGTATCTATCTATGTTTTCCTGACTCTGATTATCGTGTAGTAGTGAATATTTACCGTGTATCTCTCTCTTCGGATTATTTGCTATCTTGAGATATTTAAAAAGGTAAGGCTTAAGCCATTGTGAACAATCGAAGTAAGAAGTACATATCATGATCAGCCGCCATCCACGACTCAAACTTTCCCTAAAAAGAACATGTCACGTTAATACAACAATCAAAATTGCGTTAATTTCATTGAAGCTTTCATAGATGACACGAAAGAACATTTTAGCGAAATTTTGCAAGGCCATGCAATTTTGGGCAAATAATTTTAGCCAAATTTTGAATGGCCATACATTTTTGGGCTATAATCTTAGCGAAAATTTAGCATATTCATGTATTTTTCATTAATGATTTTAGAGCAATTTTGCATGGACATGCATGTTTGATGTAATAATTTTAACGCAATTTTCAAGCAATTTTTGGTAAATAATTCTAAATGGTCACGTAAAATGCGCTAAGATTTTATGTTTCATAGGCCATGTATTAATTGCTATTGTGCCATCAAGAAAAATTATAATAACTAGAATAAATTTAATAGTGACAGCACAGTTAACCTTAACACAAAGAGCTAAATAACATACCTGCTTGAACTTTTATTATTTGTTGTTTGTTTTGCCAGTTGACAATATATCTCATCCCTCAGATCGAGAATGTCTTGTCCAGTCTGTTAAAATTCAAGTAAATCCCTTGATGATGAGATACCTTAACTTGGGGAATGTTTAAAAAGAGAGATTTTCATTTCCTTCACAAGGAAAACACGTTTCCCATATATTTGGGGACTCGTTCAGATCATTCGTTTTTATATTATAACAGATAAATGGTAACAGCACTAACTGAATTGCCAATGTGTTCAGTATCCTCTGTTTTTGGTTTTCAAAGAGAAACAAGCGTTTTCTAAACAATAACTTTAACAATGCCTCTGTTTTCATGAGCGTTTTCGAAAAGCTCCTTTTTGTGAATACAAAACCAAAAACGGAGCAAATTCTGTTCAAAGCATAAATTTCAAGAAAAGAATATCACCTTCAAAATATAATACAAAGTTTCAACATCATTTTGTTGTCTTCCTTTCGTGTAATCGCCCATGAACGTCCATATTGCTAAAATAAGAAATAAATACACATCAAAAGGTAAATACGTTGTAAAAATATTTAACAATAGTTGATATGTGCTATGCAGGTATAGATATTATTTCACACACTCCGTATCAGAGTGTAAATTTCAAATTAAACTTGGAGTTATAAAGCGTGGTAGCGGCAATATATATTAAGCGTATTGATTAGTGATGTAATATAAAAATAATGAATTTAAAATCACGTGTCCATCTTTAAACAGTTTTCCTCATAGAACAAAGAATACTTTGGATCCCTTAAACTCATAAAAGGTCAATTTTGAAAAATGTATTTCATTCCATGTTCAAAAATATCGTGATTCGGAGATTCATGCATAAAGATAAAGCTAGAAAATCAAATTGCAAATGCTGTGGCTAGTACGACATAAAATAATATCATTCATTAAGTCTTGAAAATTCAAAAATAAAAACTCATTCAAAAGTAGATTATGATTGAACAATCAAAAACAAACACTTCTATCAAAAGATCAATTAGATTCTAACAGAAACTTGAAATAGGCCAGTCCTTTTGGTTAGAGTTATGAACCACGTTTTAGAGTAAAGTGATCGCTTCAAAAATAGTGGTAAAAATCTCTCTGTGAGTTCCTCCACATGACGACGATGTCACCCCGAAATCGAGTTGGAACGTAAGCAGACCAACTCGTTGAAGCCATTTCCCGACTGTGTTAGTTTCTTCTCATGATCAATTGATATTTCTAGCAGCTCAGAGACCTAGATCCTCAGATCTCTACAATAATTTTCCATGGTTTGACAAATTGTTTTTGGGATTGCGTTGTTTGACATTCTAGTAAGTCTTACTGCAAACTAAACCTATTGCAAGCTCATAAGATAAAAAAAAGTGTTTAGGTTATATATTCAACAATTTCACCCGGGAAGGGTCATACGGCTCATTGACAAACAACGTAAAACGTCATATTTTCAGGAGGTAAATGCGGGCAGAAATTTATATCGATTTAAGATATTCCAACGTAAGTTTATCATATACATTAAGTTCATTTGCATGTACTACCCACTGCAAAATAAAAAAATTGCATAGAATTTGGTTGTTTAGCAGAACTAAATCCCAGCGTGAAGGGGTTATAATATTCCTACCTTTGGAAATATCAACGGCCATTTTATTCAAATGCTTGTTGCTGTAGTTCAGAAGTGAATTTTGTAAAGGTTCCTGTGTGAAAATAATGTGTGAAGATGATTTCAAATATAATACCACTATAAATATCACTTGCTTATTAAAACCTTACATCCTAACATATTTCAATCGTTTTATTTGGTTTTCAATATCACTGTGGATAGTATTTGCAGTTTCACTGTTGACAGGTGTTATTCTGATCAACTAGATCCCCCTGAGAGACTTTATTGTTGTTTCTGTAAGACCTGCCGCTGGACTTTGAAAAAGTGATCCATTGTAAGGAAGGGTTATGCCCCATTTTGCACCCATTTGCATGAATATTTTGATTTTTTAAACCCATCTTTTTACCCGATACCGCAAACAAATGAGAAGTTTAGTTGTGTAAAAATTTTAATGCACTCTTTTAAATGAAAATATATAAAATATTAACCCATTTTCAAGAAATTAAGATAAAAAAAATACCAATATGTAGAGAAATTTAAACAAAAAAGCGACCCTTTTGAACGACACATCAAGTATATATATAAAACAATGAAGTACCCCCCCCCCGGATAAATCCCTTTAAATTTGTAACCAAGCTAATTTTTACACTTTATCCTTTTCATTCCCCCTGGAATGGCAATTTTCCCTATTCCAAAACAACTTAAAACGTCATGTTTTCAGGAGGTAGATACGGATATAATATTACATTCATTTCAAAAAGTTAAACACAATTCTATTTCTCGAATTTTTAAGCTGCTTCGCTTTATCTCTTGCAAAACTAAAACTTTAAATACTGAAATATCAAATTTTGATAAATATTAAATAAGAAAATATCAAACATCGACAAATACTAAATAAGGACAAATACCTCGGACCATTTAATTAAATCAGTCATGCTCTTCCATGTCCATTTTTCAATACCTTTCTTTCTTTGACTTAGCGATCTTGGATCTCTACAAAAAATTTGAAATTATTTTTCAAAAAGTGTTATTTGATTCACATGAAAACTAAACGAACAATTTTTACCGGTCTCTCAAAAAGGATGCACTTTTACATTGCTATTGTGGAAAAATTTTAGCTTGTGATAGAAGTGTCATATCAATAGAAACAAGCGTCTTATAAACGATAACTTTTCTAATACATCTGTTTTCATGAGCGTTTTCTAAAAGCTCCTTCTTTATAGATGCGAATACCAAACCAAAAACGAAGCAAATTCTCTTTTCAAGTAAAGACAGATAGTAAATGTGATAGTGGAAGAGTAATAAAAAAGGTGATAGTAGAAGAGTCATATAAGTAGACTTCTGTCATTAAAAATGATTTGCATCCATTAAATTATATTTAAATATAATTTGTAAATTTTTGCCGAAACGCCAGCATGTAATTTCTTATAAGCCAATTTCTTAGGAGCGGGTACTCACTGTACTACAAGTTAGAATTGTTCAGAAGCATATACAGATTGTAATCCGGCGACTATACAAATAATATAATATAACAAAACGTACTCTTGGCGAAAGTATCTGAACGAAAACTCCATCATAGAGAATTTACCATCATCTGGTTCGGTGTCTGACGATTCAATACTATTCGAATCCTCAGCAGAGGAAGGACGAAATGGTCTTGTCCATATGCGATCATCTGGTTTCGATTGCAGCATTGAGGTCTATGAAGAAATCAGAGAAATTAAAGAAATTAAAGAAATCAAAGAAATCAATGAAATTAAAGAAATCAACGACATCAGAGAAATCGAAGAAATCAAAGAAATCAAAGAAATCGAAGAAATCGAAGAAATCAAAGCATTCGAGTATAAAAAATAACTAAAAAATAAAAAGCAAAAACTTCGTCGTTTGTTGTGATTTTCTAGGCTGCGTTGAAAGGTGAAATTGCGAAAACAATCCTACAAGGAACCGTGAAAGGAGGAAGAAAGAGAACACAGTGGGAAGACAACATCAAAATGTGGACGGTCTAGAATTTGCCAAATCACAAAGAGCAGTGGAAGACAGAGAGGAATTAAGAAGGATAGTTGTGAAGCTATCATTGATGCCCCAACGACCCCAGAGGTTAAAGGTCAAAAATATATTGCTTTGAATGCCAAATTGGGCTCTCGTGTTCCAGAGTTGAATCTTTTGCTTTGCAAAATTCTCTGAAATCGAAGTGATAAGAAACAAAAACTGAAAATAAGAAACAAAATATCGATAATAAAAATATCTAAAAAAGATTCCACGTACTGGTTGGTAATCTTCAACGTAATTAGCTGGAAATTTCCCTCTCTTGTCGTGCAAATAACCAAAAAGCCATCCATCTTCCAAATCTGATTTTTCCAACAAACGAATGATATCTCCTTTTCTGAAGGACAAGAGCTCGCTTTCTGAAGATTTTAAATCGCACAAGGCATGCACGTAGAGCTCAGTCTTGGAAAAATAAAAATAAAATAAATTACCTTTAATCTTAAATAAAATAATTTTAAATATTTGTTGAGCTACCACAGTATATACAGTAAAAAGATACATAAAAGAACCTATATAGTTTGACACCTCTTATTTGAGACACTTATGCCATTAAGGTGGATTCAGTGCTTTTTGTCGCGCGCGCGACATTTTGCGATCGATCTTCTGTCTGGGCATGCTTACTTGGAAATATTTGCAGCTTGTTGGGAGCGCGCAAATCTCACAGAAGCTCATCCGATCGATCGATCGCCAGAGCAGATTAGCGCCAGCCAATCAGAGACTTGAAGATTTTTAAACCTTTGACTCATCAGCGCCCAGACAGAGCAGAAAGAAACTGAGCTTTTCCCGTAACAAGATTTTAATGGAAATTTACACTGCTGCGCGATCGCAAAAAGTCGGTCGCAAAATGTCGAGCGCGCGACAAAAAGCACTGAGTGGAAATCTACCTTTAGGCACAGTTTATACAGCGCATTATGGGTACAGGGGATTAAATTCAATTTGACGCGCTGATACTGCACCTCCAGAGCACTTCAAATTTTGGTTGGTCTCAGACAGCGCATTGAATTTAGCGAATCAAATGCAAATGAAGAGCAGTTTTTCGCGTGTATTTGCTCGAGGAAGTTGGCGTCTACCAATTTAATTATCTGATTCGCTCTTGGTTTTATTCAGTGAATTAAGAGTGCGTTTAATTGACATTTAGACATTTTTACAGCCAATGATCTAATGCTGCGCCCATAACACGCTTTCTAAACTATGCCTTAGTTCAAAGCAAGCTATTTTAGGTCAAAATTTTGACATCGTAATATTCAATATATATAGTATACAATTTAATGTTCACCTTTTTGTGTCTCCTGAGGAATGTGTCGATTACTTTCTTTATCATAAAAGCCTGCAAAAAAAGACAAATACTTAGCCTTTCTACATACCATGCCGTTTAAACGTTTTTATTTCAAGACAATTTTTCATAAAAACTTCTATAATATAATATAAATTCCCAAGTATGCTGCTTCAAAAAAAAACTAGCTGAGCATTACGCGAATTATAATGCCTACAGTTTAACTTCTGAACTGGATAAAAATAGTCACGGCGGCAGATCTTTCAATCCATCCTTCCTCTTTCGATTCATACGCATAACCTCTCTTAATATGTCTTGCATGCACAGCGAGACATATAGATATACATGTTTCGGGAGCAGAGGCGAATTTTATGACAATAGTGAAATTAACACACTGGTTGCAAAGCGATAATCCCTCGAGAGCAAAGCGAAACCCTCTCAACTGGAAAACGAAAACAAACAATGTTGTGGAGGAGATGTTTTTATTTTCCAGTTGAGAGTTTTGCTCTGATCTCGAGGGATCGTCGCTTTGAAACCAGTGTGTCAATTTCATTATTGTTGCAAAATTTGCCTCTGTTGGTTTCGGGGCAACTTCTGCGGAATTCTTTTGTCTTCGATCGCTAATTGCTTTGAAATGGCGTATCAAACAAAAACAACTGATGCTATTTGCTATTGTTACAAAATCTGCCCTTGTTGAATGTAACTAATTAATGTTCTGGAAAAACCTGGACAGTAAGCATTGCCATAATTAAATTATTAAAATCAAATCAGCATACCCTCGAACTGTGCAAAACAAATTTCTGCAAAATCGTATCAAGCGTCAACTTGTCTTTGAAAGACTTGACTTGCACGATTTCCGAAAATCTGAAGAAGAAGGAATTCAATTAAGAAACTAATTGAGACACAGAATAAATTGAAACCACACAAAACAAACACAGTTTAACCATTTCACCCCGGGAAGGGTCATACGACTTATTAACAAACAACGTAAAACGCCGTATTTTCAGGAGGCAAATGCGGCCAGCACTTAATTATAATTTCAGATATTTCAACGTACGTTTATCGTATAAATTAAGTTGGTTTGGATGTCCTACCCCCTGCAAAATAAAACTTTAATAGGATTTGCCTATTTAGCATAAATAAATCCGGGCGTGAAAGGGCTAAGCTCCAAACAACGACCTTCGACTCTATTTTTAGATCGAGATTTTATGGAAATCATGCCAGAAACAAGACCTTACCAATTAGCAACTTGACTCCTAAAAAAACCACATAGCCCATTAGTTAACATGGTAAAACGTCTCAAAGTATTATGTTTGCGTGTAGTGCTACATTTCTAATATTATGTGTGTGTATGTAGTGCTACATATCTAATATTATGTTTGCATGTAGTGCTACATATCTAATATTATGTTTGCGTGTAGTGCTACATATCTAATATTATGTTTGCGTGTAGTGCTACCTATCTAATATTATGTTTGCGTGTAGTGCTACATATCTAATATTATGTTTGCGGGTAGTGCTACATATCTATGAACCAATAAAATAATATATAAATTTCGAACACCCATAAAAATCTTCAGAATTTACGACGCCATTTTGAGCCTATATCCGTCATCAATTCAAAGACAACGCAAAAATGTTACAGTTAAAGATATATATTGAAAAAACCTGATGGATTCTTGACTATGTATGTAATACAATGGCCTGTTGTTTCACAGGGGGAATTTTGTAAAACAAAAGATTGCGGTTTCAAACACGACAATACGGTTTTTCACTGTAAAGAATAGATTTCAACACCGTCAACGCAACCAAGCAAATCATAATAAACAAAATCATAAAATTTAGCTGTCTTTAATTATTTTGATTTGATTTGGTGCACTCAGAGCGTGAAATCTATTCTTTCAAATCGCATTGTCATGTTTGAAACCGCAATATTTTATTTTACAAAATTCCTCCTATTAAACAACGGGCAATTATATTACATACAATTAGCCTGCGTACAGTTCCTCTGTTCTCTGGTTTTTGCTCTGGCATAATTTTTTCAGCTTATGGCGTCCATATTTTGGTAAATAAATAATCAGTTGTAAAAAAATTTGTGGAAAACCTTGGTCAATGTTAACAGTTCGGAGACCTTGGGTATTTTGTACTTTCATTGATATGAAGGTTTAGATTCAGAACAAGGTTTAGATTCAGAACGAGTTTACGTGCGAGTACAAGGTTGAAAAATTCACTCCAAAAAGTGATTTAGCAAAATAATTAGCTTTATTTGGAAACATTACATTCTATTTTCGGGATGTCAAAGTTTCTTCGTAGATCAGGCCTTTTCGCTATCACCACTAGTAAGCCAATTTCCTTTTCTTCTCGGAGTCTTCGGCTTATTTTTCCAAAAGGCGACATAAAAGTATCTATTTCACCTTGCAGATTCAAAAATCCCAACGTTCTGATGTCCCATGGTAACAACATTCTGATGTCCCATGTCGTATTCGTACTTGAACTCGTTCTGCGTCTAAACCTCTCTTACATGTCTTATAAAACGGTAACACATTGTTGTTGAAATCAAAACAAATCCGATTAAAAATAATTCTCACGAGAAATGAGCATTGCATTGCAGTTCTTCATCAAGCCCATCTCTGACTGCAAACCGGACGCCACTGTGTGATACAGCAAGATAGGTATGCTTCCTTGGCAGATCCAAGTAACCCTAAGTAAAAAAATTATCATCAAAATATATCAGAATGAATGACTGTAGTTTTTATAAATTCAAACATATCTGGCTTCGTGTTATGTTACAGTGTCTACTCCTCCCTAAATATTTCACTTATCTACATACGACTGAAACATCCCTCGTAAATGCTCGGTAAATCAACTTCGGGTGGTCGGATCCTTCCCCGAATTCTCAGGCGGTTGGATTCTTGCAAACAGGGCGTGAATAAAGACACTATTTTATGCTTAGAATATGCCAGTCATACTGCAGCAAATGTAAACATTGACTATTTTCTTTTACAAGTTTCCTGCTCTGCCATAATTCATTAACCAACAAGAAGTTCTCAAATTAATTATAAGTATATCAATTCAAATTGAAGCTACAAAATATGAAAAATATCCCAAAAAGTTTGTACAAGAATATATTTCAAGAAAACCTAATCAGACGATTCCGAAATATATGGCGCACTATCATGGCATAAGCCTTTATTTTAGATGAAAAGTTTTTAATTCTCGAACAGGATTTCGCAACCAAAGCTAAGTTTCTACGTTTCTACCAATTTCTACGTAGATTATTGTCAAAATTACAGTAATTAAAAGATTTGTTATTTTTAAGAAATTTGACTGTGAAATTGATGTCAGGACAAACAAATGATGCTGGGTTAAAACCATAACAAACTTCTAATCTGTATATTGCTCTAAATTTGAAATGAATAAATGTAAAAATACATATATTAGATGAATAAATTCTGACACAATTCTGATACCAAAATGCAAATGTTTCCAAAATTCAATAAACCTCTATAAATGGCGGCTATAAATTGTAAAAGGTGGATTCTAGGCCACAAATCAAACTTGCCTTGATTGGAAAAATTCTTGAGAAGTAGAAATCAAGTTGTTTTGCTTTGGATATTATTGATGCTTTGAGTGAATAAGATGGAGCTTGATAAGATTGCTCTTGCGATTCTGTTGGCATAAAAAATTAAAAATAATTTCATATTTGTAATAATGACATCATTGATTAAAAAACAATTCACGAAAACGATGGAAGAATCCTCCGATTGGAAAAAGCGTCGAAATTTTGTACTGGGATAGTTTCAACCTTCCACGGCTAAAAACTGCGTTCCACGCCAGGAAGCTGTAGAAAACTGGCATTTACGGCCCAAAAAAGCATACCACAATGAAGAGGAAGGGGAACATTGAAGAAGAAAATTTCCACGGGGACTTTCTGCCATGCAACCAATTCACTTAGACGGGGTGTACAAAACATTTTTATTTTTAAAAGAGGAGCTCTCGTAGTTGATAAGCTAACGAGAAGAGAGTCCGCTCATCCTAAAATCTTAGGCTACATATAGTAAGTATCGTTTGAAGGTACTTAAAGGCGATATAGATTAAGAATTTTTTAAAGATATGTAAATAAGAAAAAGAAAATTTTCATTGACTGATGGGTGAAAACATTTTATCTCTCAAGCATGTAATAAGATTTGTTTTAAGTGGGTATTCAGAATTATTTTGCAGAAAGATTAATTTATTTTAAGGAGTACTCGACTCTATTCATATCCTATACATATCATACAAATGGCTAAATCAGTTGCAGTCTTACCAAGAACTATTCTGAGTTGAGTGCGATCACTTTGCGAAAGCCTGCAACATGTTCTGCAATTCAAATCTTGAAGAATCTGAAGAAAGAAACATTTACATTCAATAACATTTGAATAAAAGCAGACAGTACGACAATTGTTTATATACAACAATGCAATTTCTCACTTTCAAGAATATATTTCACACTTTCAGAGCAGCCAATCTAATCACAATAAATGAAGTCCTAAATTTTTGCTTTCTTTGTTTATTTTTTCTTTGATTGAATGCACCAAGATGTATGAAATCTATTCTTTTTTCAAAACCACAATCTTTCATTTTCAAAATTCCCCTTTTTATATCCTCTGATATTGTAATAATTTTGATATGGTCCATATTGCTATCATTAATGCTATATATTTATTTTCCTTTTATTCACTAAATGTTTCTCTCTATTCTACATTCCGTACTGTTTCTCTCGCATAACTTTACGTCAACATGGCGAACATCAAATTTGATCAAACACACTATACCTGTTGGAATATGAGCTCTTGAAAAACATTGTTTTGTTCCGTTATGTCCTCTGGGTGAAAAATCTGTAAAAGGAATATGCAAACTAATAAACCAACATGAGAAATAAATGTTGCACATAGGTTGCATATAAGTTGCACATAGGTTGCACATAGATTACATATAGGTTGCATATATTTTGCACATAGGTTGCATATAGGTTGCATATTGGTTGCACAGAGGTTGCATATAGGTTGCACAAGGGTTGCACATAGATTACATATAGGTTGCATATTATTTGCACATAGGTTGCACATAGGTTGCATATTAATTGTACATTGATTGCAAAAATAAAGCTTTATTTGTAAACCATACATTCAATTTTCGCAGTGTCAAATAATCTTCTTAAATTAGGCCTTCTCCCTGTCGCTACAATCAAGCCAAATTAGCTTTGGCACCTGCTAAAAACAACCAACGATAACGCTTTCTCAGATCTTTTAAACCAGGGCAAATTGAAATCCGAATAAATTGGCATTTATCATTCATGTAATCTGTTGCACGGTACATTCAAATGTCTTCCTTTTCTTATATATAGCAAATGGTCTGAAATCTAGAATTTAGCAACCTGTCTTCGCATTTCGAGATTTGTGTAAATATACTTATATTTCATTTTTTGTTTTCATTTTAACAATAATGACATGCTACACTACACATGAGCGTTGTCATACAAACAAAATTAAACTAAAATGAGTTACAAGAACTACTATAAGCCATATAATAGCATAAGCCTTGATATCTACTAAAAAGAACCCACCTCTTTCCTGAGAAGCACTTTCCACCTCACATTGCCATACGTCAAAAAGTGTCCATCAGGCTTCGGGTGTAACACAGCTGTATGATGCTCAAACATGTTCACATTTCCGGTAGACAGTTTGCCCCATTTCCCATTTTTGATATTAGACGCTTGCTCAGCATCAATCGAATTTCTTGGACTGAGTCTTGCGTGAAGTTCATTCAAATCTGCTCTTTGGTTTGATTTTTCTACTGGCATCGTTGCTTTCTGCGTCTCGAATTGTTGTATTGCGCTTCTTATTCCTCCAGCCAATTTCCTAACCGATTTTGAATCATACGAAGGCATGTGTTTATGCATTTTCTCTAAATCGTTGTCAATGCCGTAATCAATGTCTCTGTGGTAGCCATTATCAAAATCAGCTTCCAGCTCTTCGGAACCTAATTCTAACTTCGCTTCATTGTAACTATAGTCTTTTTCGGGCAGTTCGGTCGATGTATGATGATGCATCTCCGGTGTTTGCGGAGCATCTACTTTCTGTTGCTGTGCAGCATTTTCCCAAGCCTTTTTGTTCTCTTCAAGCATTCTTTGCAAAGTTTCCTGCATCGAAGTTTGCTGTTGCAACAACTGGTGGATCAAAATTCTTTGCTGTTCCGGGTCGTACGGAACTTCGATGGAAGTCCTGCCGGCTATTAGTTGGTTAGTTTGAACCGAATTCTGCCCAGATGCTCGAGAAGGATAAGCAGCGACGCCGGTTTTGCTACCGCCCTTGAGCTTGCTACTTACAGTTGTGCTACTGCGCAAGTCATCCATCTCGTCTAAGTACACCGGCGTAAACAATCGGTCCACGTAGGCATTTACCGCTCCCGGTTGATCAAGATCCGGACTGCTTTTGCAAGGCTTCGGTTTTACCGGAGGCGGTGCATGTTTCTTACCTGCAGAAATAGAATTTGATTTAACAATCGCTCCGTTTTGATTTGGCGTATGTTTAATTGTTTTGGATTGGGTATTAGATGTGTAATTTGACGAAACGACTGGTCGATTGGATAAAATATTATTGCTGTTCACATCGACAGAATTGAATGTAAATGATTGGTTCAACATTTTCCCGTTGTCCTCCGATTTCTCATGTGGAGTTACTTCCTCGGAATATTTTCTACCATCGTTTTCCAAAACAGTGCGCGTTCTGATTTCCTCAGCAATAGGGTCGCTGCCGTCTTCCGTTAACCTTGAAAGCCTGTTTTGCCGCGATTTCCCAAACTCCTTTGCGCGATTTCGAACTTCCGCAAGAGATATGGCTGACTGTGCTGCGGGTAGAAGAGGAACTCCGCGCGGTTTCACCGGTTCCTTCTGAAGAGAGTCGCTTTTGATAGACAAAGTATCGGAATCTGTCAAACTTGCGCTCCTGCTTGATGACATAGATTTTGATCTTGGAGCCCAAAGTGGTGGTGAAATGGGTGGCGGGGGAGGGGGAGGAGGCGGGGGTGGAGGAGGAGGTGGAGGTAAAACATTTGGAGGCTTTCCAAGCATCATTAGTGGGGTGGGTCGTGCATTGACAAGGTCTCTGTGGTCATATCCTGCGTTAAAAGACTCGTGAGGGCTGTGCAGCTGGTATATGAGTTCGTCTCGCTTGCTTTCAACAATGTTTTGCTCGATTTCATCCTCGTGAAAATCGTACATCACCATCTCATTCGCCGAGTAAGTATCTGTTCTTTGTAAATGCATCCTGCAAAAAAGCAAGAAATTGCAAACAAAATATAAATGTACAGAGCTCTCAATGTAATCAAAGTAAAAATAATTGTATTTAAAATTGAATAAGCTATAGCAGTCAGCTAACATGTATTCAATATACATAAGAAACCATCAGTAAAAAAACAATATATTCATATGTAGAAACATTGACTTTTTCTTTATATTAAAAAAATTAAAGACTTTAATTTTCTCAGGTCTCTCAGAAGAAATTATGTCTCTCAGAAGACATCTAGCTAAATTAATTCAGATTTAGCGATCACAGCTTACGGGTCGAAAATGGGAGATGAGAGGGTTTATCAGTGCAGGCTACCATTTGCCAATGAGGAAACCATAAAAAATGATCTCCATTTTCTTACAGCTTGCAATAAGTACGATAAATTAACAGACAGTAGAAAGTGATACAAAACAATTTGCCAATTTGTTATAAACGTAATTTTTATTCCGTAATCGGAAAAACTGAAGCAAAACGTAATTTTTATTCCATAGTCGGAAAAACTTAAGTAATTAAACAGTTAGCCTCTTTTTAAAAGGTTATTGCGATCTCCAATCCTCCCCCTCTTCCTCACCCTCTGAATTCTAATTACAGCGGTAACAGGTTCAGTTACAATATATTTACGATTTGCCCTTTTTGATTTATTTTTATGCTAGCTGACTAATATGATATTTAACCTAATTAATACATCGATTAATCGATTAATACACAAGCATTAAAAAAGTGCAATTCTGAAAGGATGCAAGGCCTAAAAACTTTTCAATGACGAACTACTCTGATTTTGTTTTCCTCAAAATGACGACTATCGACGACTATCGACGACTATCAACGACTGTCGACGACTATCGACAACTATCGACGACTATCGACTTGCATACACTTGCATTTTCCCTCAACGAGGTCTCAAATTGTTTCTAACATATTTTCTAGATATTGCAGGTCATTAGATAGAGCTTTGCATTCACGTTTTTGTAATACAATTGCATAACAAAAGTAAGGTTTTTTGGGACACCCAGGAGGTGTCATCATGACTCAAATACAACAATAACATCTCATACTTCGCAATGGAATCCATTTTCAGGATAGGAGCAGGGTTGTTAGCATCGATAGAGACCAGTGTCCTTGACGCTATTGATGGAAATGATGGGGGTGCCTCAAGGATCGATACTAGGTCCATGATGTAGTCACACCCAGTCAAATCAAGTCTGCATGATTTTTCGTATTGTAGGCTCAATGACCATCCGTCTGTTTGCTCTTTTATTACTCTGAAAATTAATTTTAAATAGCATAAATGAATGAGTATTAAATGTAAACATTAAACACAAATATTAAATAGCATAAATAAATAAAAATCAAATATGACTAATAAATATTAATATTAAATGGTATAAATGAATGAACGACATTTAGTTTAGTCAAATACAAGATTTACAATTTCGATCGATGAAAAGCCAAGCTTAAAAGTTTTAGGCCACTTCACACAAATGAACACATAACTTTAAAAAATCTCCAATTTAAATACATTCATAATAAACCAAAGAATATATAATGTACACTAAACCTAAAACTATGAATAAATATTTATATAACTAAACACATATAAATCAATCAAAATAATTTTGGATACTTTGGTTTTCTCTCGACGACCTAGGTTTAAGCAAATCGCATACAAGAAATTTCTTCATAAGGCAAACATTTCTTACCTTGTTCTCATAGTAGTCGAGGCTACCTCCTCCCCAATAGTATTTGATTCAATTTCAACATCTGCTGACAAACCTGATAGAAAAAACAAAACAAATCTAAAATTTTTTAAAAAAAAGCAAAGCAAAGCAAAGCAAAGCAAAGCAAAGCAAAGCAAAGCAAAGCAAAGCAAAGCAAAGCAAAGCAAAGCAA
>JAYJMH010013878.1:0-22050 GCA_036873815.1 Phacellophora camtschatica | reverse complement strand
GAGGCCCCTTTTCTGGGCAAAAATTTTAACTAGGCCCTATTTTCTTTTAAGCCCCCCCCCCCCCAATTCCTACGTAACATTTAGCTAAAAATAATATTATCTAGTAAAGGATAAAACTCTAAGCAAAAATTAAATTAAATTAAATGAAATATAATAATCAGCAAATTATAAACATTTATTTCAGCTACTCCAGCACCAGCACCTCCACCACCGCCACCACCACCGCCTTCACCACCTCCTCCACCACCTCCTCCTCCACCACCGCCTCCTCCACCACCGCCTCCACCACCTCCTCCACCACCTCCTCCACCACCTCCACCACCTGTAGCCGTTGCAGCGTCGCCGGCAATGGACTGTGGTTATTGTGAAGCACCTAAAAGATGTATCAATGGACTTTGTATAAGAATTGATCCTTATAAAAGGTCGTTACAAAAGAGGAAATAGTCGAAACTTCCTTGTCAAGATCTGACCGAACTTCCATGTTGGAATTTAACAGACTCCTGTTTCCTTTCTTGGAAATGAACTTGTATAGACTAGCTGTTGTATAGCTAAGCGTTATGATAATCCTGAGAATAAGTAATATGATAATCCTGTAATCTAACTTTACGTGTTTTAATATTTTCATCAGGAAGGTACAAAAAGATACGCATTGGTTGTGAACGTGTCATATTACACTATAATGAGAAACTGAGCTAATCTCTGTCAACGTTGAGCCCCATTAGGAAAAGCGGTTTTAAATTGAAATTATGAAAATTTGTTCAAATTGATGATAACCGTTCAAACCTCTGACTTACTTTTGGAAGATTATTTCTTATTTTTGGAATGTAATTTTTTTTGCTCTTCAGAGCAATCAAAATCTCGGAATTTAGAAATAGTCTAAAAAATTGATTCTTTGAAGTCTCGTTACGTTGTCTAGGAGGCCCTTCACATAAGGATTTTCAGACCGGTTGGAAATCTTATAAAATGTTCAAATAATTTTCAAGAGACTACATTGTCCTCATAAAATAAATACCAGGATTGTCGTTTTGACAATTTAATCAAACAATGCATACTGTAATTTTACGGAGATAATTAAATTATTCAGAGCCTCATTGCATATCTCCTAACTTTCGCTCCCTTCTACCTTAGCTTTAGCCGCTCTTCCCCAGTCCACTTAAAATTTACTTTGGCGTCAGCTGGTAAATTAAGGAGCCAGAGTACGACTTGTGTAATGTGTAATAAACTATTCAGTGTAAATTTAGGAATATCTTTTATTTACAAACTTCAGAATTTACAAATTTCAGTCGCAGCACTTTTTTAAATTTTAATAAATCGTGCACACTGAAAGAAGGGTGCAGTAAGTGGTATAAAATCTAAAACTGAAGATTCTAGAATATTAATTTGAACGTTTAAATGCTAAAAGTTTCGAAATGTAAAATACACATTATTTTCTGGCACGTGTCAAAATTAAACAAAACGTATGTTTGAAAGACCAACTAATCCATCCTTTAGAGAGACTACCAAGGTTGGTTGCCATTATGGACATTTGTCAAAATTTTTGAGATCTTGCATTTTAATTTGTGGATAAGATTCTGTACATGCAATGTTTAATCCGAAAACCATTTTTCATTTCTACATAATTTTTTGTTAAACATCAATTTTGTAAAACAGCAATCACAGCAAATTTTTAAATTTATGAGAGATTTGACTGCAGAAATTTTCTCAGGTCAAGATTTTGATCATGCATCAAAATCTAAGTCAAAACTCTTCAAATATCAAATCTTTGCATAGAAGTAACGCCCAGCATTTAAATATTTCCTTTCGTTTTCCTGTTGTTCTTCTGTAAAAATGATCCAAAAAGTTGCCTTACTCGAAAAGTGAAATGTATTGCATTCCTTCAAGGAGAAAAATAAAAATATCTCTTATTTAGGGTGTGTGCTGTGAGCTCTTACTGCTGGAGCTTACAGTCTTTCATCTTTCTTAGTAATTGTTTGAACTAAAATTAGCATAAATTATAATGTATTAGTAAACTGGAGCATGTAGACTCGTAACAATAATCCGTCATTTTCAAATGTGATAATATTCAGGTATTGATAATATAAAGCTATTTTTATACCGTGTATTGCGAAGAGTAAAGAAGTATAATATTTGTTGGTTTTCTGCAAAGACGAAATGTCAAGGCGTCTTCGGTTGATTAGAGTTATCATGCGAGTTCTTTTGCCTCTGCATTCTTTTACGGATTTGATCTCTCTTCTGTTAACATTACTCGTGTTGAAATGAGATTTGAGTTTTCAACGAGAATCAAGATCGATGCTAGTCTTACTACTTGATTCCTTGTTGACTCTCTAGGAACCCCCCATCCATAGCTTCCTCATAATCCCAACACTCTCCTCCGCCAAGGCTACCCTCCCGCTCCTGTAACTAAATCCCTGTTACGGTGTTTCGGACTGTTACTGTGTTCTGTTGCTCCGTAAGTTAGGCTTCAAGGCACACAGAAACGAGGCTATCAAAATCTGTCCAGTTTCTTGGCAGTAAGTCTATGAGACCTAGTTGCAGGAGCGGGCGAGAGGTTTGTAGCGAGTCAACTATAGTCTACGCGCAGAACTGCACATGAGGTATACGCGTAGGCTAGCCAACTAGGGATCAACTGGTAAGACTAAGTCGATGCTGGATCATAGTTGAGACGTGGACATGCCATATCGAGATGTATGACAAATATTATTCGTTCTTAAGATATATTTGAATCCAATTATTATTCTGTTATTTGTCATATATCTAGAAGTGGTGTTGTCCTATCTCCACCATGGTCTAGTATCTACCAGAATTTCGAAATATTTTTCGAATAATTTTCGAAAACAACGCAATCGGCGGAGATACGTTTAGTCCAAGTATTGAGCATGTTTGATTCATCATTCTGAGCTTTCAGTCAAATTCTCACCTAGCATTGCAACTGTTGCTAGGTCGGACAAGCGAATATAAGGGGAAAATGACAAAAGTCGGACAAGCAGGCTTAAAAACAAGCGTAAAACAAAAGAATTTTACAGTTCGGAAACGTGAATTATGATTCTCCGTTCACTGTAGTGACGTCAAATCTATCACAGCACATGAGAAAACAAGTGCTCGTGTAATGAGTCTGTATGTTGATTAGTTATCTGTTTGTCAAACATGCGTAGCGATATTTTTGGCATTGACTTGTACTCAATTTGATAATACGGTGTTTTATTGTTCTGATATATCCTTTTTGTTTTTTTTTTGTTTTAACCAAAAATACACTCACGAAGTCCGGAGTTCGTCATCGAAATTTAACACGCAAATTCTGCAGTTCGTGACCGTGGATTTTTGCACTGACGGACTCCGGAGTTTGCCTCAGCCATTCGTTTGCCCTAGCCAATCATCGTCAGCATTATCTATATCATAACACATGCGCGTAACACCATTAACATTTTCCCGCCAAAATTGCAGCCTTTTCTAGGTCTTTTTTGTTGTGATGTGAACACCAGGCCAGATCAATGTAAATTTATCATGGTGTCTTGTCGGCATCAATGATGGTTGTTTTTATTGAAGGCGGAAGACAGAGCTGAAGTTTGAAAAATACATCTGTTTTTTTGTTGAACAAATGGTTGAACATTTGCAGCATTTGTTTTTAGTTCTAGATAAGTTACGTAATTTTGAAGGTTACGAGTGCACATACAAATTTATAATACATTTTGAAATAAAAAAAATGTATCTTACAGTTTTGTTCATTTTTTCTATTTTTTTTCTCATCGCTCCGTTTTTTCTGCGTCATTTACGCCCTTTTCAGCTATAATCTTGTTTTTTTAGCCAACAAACTGTAATCTACCAATTTGAACTACGAAAGCTTCGAGCTTATAAAGTTTAGTCTGTCTCCTTACTGCTCATGTTTTATTTTCATGATCAAAGAACAATTTTTAACTGGTTTGTGAGGATTCTTATCATCCATTAAAATGCTAGATACTTATTTTTGCCAAGGATTCTTATTGCTACCAAAGATTCTTAGCATCCATTCAAATGCTAGATACCTATTTTTTCCAAGGATTTTTATTGCTACCAAGGATTCTTAGCATCCTTTCAAATGCTAGGTACCTATTTTTGCCAAGGTTTTTTATTGCTAACAAGGATTCTTAGCATCCATTTAAATGCTAGATACCTATTCTTGCCAAGGATTCTTATTGCTACCAAGGATTCTTAGCATCCATTTAAATACGTAATTTACAGTGTCTTTATTTCTATTGAAGGTTGTTCCTTTTGCGAAATCAGTTTGATTTAATGTTCGAAAATTTGACTTCAAATGACGCTTAAAAGTTTTCAGATTTCTTTGCTCTTTCAGGTCTATACTTGGAGCGTTTCACACTACTGGGCCTCTGCAGCGCAATGAATGTCTTCCTACTTCTGTTCTTACTCGCGCACTGCAATTGGAATTACAACACCACAGTCACCACGTGATGTCCAAAAGCTTTAGTCGATAGCTTGAAATGCGGAGACGTCGAAAGGCCAATAAGTAGAAAAGTGGAAATTTCGATTGGTTGATTTGTCTTTCAATGCGCAAAGTAAAAGGGTTTTTAAGGTTTAGTAAATGTTAACTATTCACATATTACTGCAACTAAAACTTTGACTTAAAACAGCCAATACTAAGAATTTACAAAAATAATTTTAATTAAGAAAATTTCAAGATAACAATAACATTTCCAAGTGACATTCAAATTATTTTTTAATAGTTATAATATATCATAATATATGTATAATATGTTATAATATTTCCATGATGTATTATAATATTTGCATGATATATCATAGTATTTGAATAATATATAATAATATTTTCATGATATATTATGATTTTGCATAATATATAATAATATTTGCATGATGCATTATAATATTTGCATAATATATTATGACATTTGTATGATATATTATACTATTTGCACGGTATATTATAATATTTATAACTATGACATTTTACGACAATATTAATTTAGACAAACGTTATTTCATATTTTGACATTGAAATAGTGGGAAGATAATTGCGAGATTTTGAGTCGTTACATAGTAACATATTTAATTGCTTTCTCCATAATGCTGAGTCTTCAAAACTCTAAAATATATTTTTGGCAATGGAATAACTTTTTTGCTGCAATTAAAGTTTTATATTTTTTTTCTTGTAAAAATGCAAGTAGATCAAGGATTCTAGTCTAGGATTTATTCGTCGTTCGTCATCAATAAAATCTCTAATGTTTGCTCCTTGAATTGAATGATGTCATCCGCCTTCTCGGTTTCATTGAAATATTGGTATGAAAGCAAATCTGTGCAAGTGTAAAAAATTATTTTCCATATTACGAAAAGCTGAACACTCGCAATTCCGTCGGAAATTTTAGGATATTGCACACCCTTTGGAAAATTGTAGTTATAGCACTGACACTAGCATTACCTGTTATTATTGTGCTCTGACATACGATTTGCGACTTTATGGTTGAATCTGATCCTTTTCAGGACTTTGCAATTACAGCGTCATCATTATCATTGTAACATCGTTATTTCCAGCTCTAATTTGGTGCGGAAATTTGTTTGAGACAAGCGACAGTAAAATACAAGAAAACATTTTAGCTATGCTTGAGATGAGTAGCAATTGGGAGAACTGATGTTGGCTATACATATCTCAATAATTTGGCCGATTAAATGTTCGTTAACGGATAATTTAATCTGTATCGTATGACTATCGAATTGTAAAATCAAATTCTGAGTTATCGTTCTGTCCGGCTTCGTCATACTTTAACGGCCTATGTGAGTCTTTGTACTTTATAAATGACTTTGTTTTTGAACCAGGTGGGCCAGGTGGTCCACCACCTCCACCGCTTGAACTTGACGAGGAAGGAGGCCCTGGTGGGCTGTTGCTGCCTTTTGGTGAGGAAGAAGGGCTTGGTGAACCGCTCCCAGATGAGCTCCCTTTTGGTGGAACAGGAGGGCCTCCTGGTGGACCATTACCACCGCTAGGTTTTGAAGAAGAAGGAGTGCCCGGTGGACCACCACCGCCGCTGCTGCTGCCTGTAGGTTTTGAAGTAGGAGTACCTGGTGGGCCACCACCATTGCTACTGGCTCCAGGTTTTGAGGAAGATGGAGGTCCTGGTGCGCTACCACCACTGCTACTGCCAGGTTTTGAGGATGAAGGAGGTCCTGGTGCCCCACCACCACTGCTACTGCCAGGTTTTGAGGATGAAGGAGGTCTTGGGGTGCTACCACCACTACTACTGCCAGATTTTCCGAGAGGTGCTGGTGCGCCACCGCTACTACCTCCAGGTTTTGAAGGTGCGCTTGGTGGGGCATTTCCACTACCACTGGTAATTGGGGTAGTTTGAAGTGGTTCGCCGCCAGCAGGAGAAGGTTTGTTGCTCGTTATTTTTATTGTTGAGCCTGGACTTCCAGTACCTGCACTGCGCGTAGGTTTTGAAGATGGTTTAACTGTTGTAAGCGGAGAGGGCGATGTAGCGACGGTGGTTCCGCCTCCTCCACCATCAGGATTTGTCTTTGCTGAAATTGTGGTTGCAACCGGTGTAGTATTTGGACGTGGTGTAGTATTTGGACCTGGTGTAGTGTTTGTAAATTCGTTGTCATCATCTTCGTCACCGTTTGGTAGAGCTGTGGAGGAGAAGGATAACAATTATATATTAATGCTGTCAGCTAGTCAGATAGATGTAAATCATTTAGGATTAATAAAGAAGTCTGTCGCTGCAGTTGCTGTAGTTGGAGCATGATATGGATAGCTTACCGCTCTGCAAATCTGGAAATTTTTGTTGAATGAAGTTTTCGGGAACGTCCATTTTATTCATTAACCTTTCCACTCCCGGGAAGGGTCATACGGACTATTACCAAATAACATAAAACGTCATATTTCCAGGAGGTAAATACAGACTTAATTTTACGTAAATTTCAGAGATTTCAACGCAACTTTATTTCTTGAATTAAGTTGGTCTGTAAGTGGTATCCCCTGCCAAATTAAAGTTAGATTGAAATATGAAAGGCTTAATATACCTCTTGTTATTGTGGCTTTTTTGTTAGTCGTGGGTTTCATCAGCACCTTATTTTGGTTAGCTTAGATATGCCTTATAGAAGAATATAAAAAACTTATTCTTACAAAATGTCCCAGAAAAATATTATCGTTTTAAAGAGCTTTGATTTTGATTTTTTTCTTCCTAAATTTTTATACCTTGCTTAACAAGGGCAAATTTGTAATGATAGTTGAATTGACACGCCATTTTCGAAGCGATTAGCCATTCAAGACAAAGCGAATTCTCTCAAGCAGAAAATAAAAACATGGCTTTGTTTGTTTTGATTTTTTGCTTGAGAGAATTTGCTTTATCTTCAATAGCTAACATCCCCAGATAATATATTTTATGCAATGTAACATGCACTGAAGACATTCACTGATCAAGTGGTTTTTATAGAATTTCTGGTAACTCCCAGGGAGATTTTTAAATACATTATTCAGTGTTAAGAGCTTTTACGGTAGGCTGTGTTTCATACTTTCTCCATCATTTTCAACTATATTTGATCGATCTGTAAAAAATGTTTAGTCAAAATAAGGTATGTAAATATTTTTACTTACGCATGCAAATTCGATCCACAAATTTGAATCCTTGGTTGCATTGACAGTTACCAGTAGGAACCACACACGTAGAATATTGTGGACATGTTTGCGCACATTGTGGATTTGGGCCAGGCTTTGGAACATCTGCAATACAAAATAATAACAAGCATGAACATATTTTAGGCGGTGGATACACGAGGAATGTTCTTTTCATTTTAGATTTTTTAACGTGCTTACCTCCTACGATGCGTGTGTACAATTCTGAATTGTATCATTTGGTACTTGATAACGGGTCAATATTTAAACGTCGATTGTTTCTTCTTCGATATTCATGTAACTTTATATTTTATTATGTAACTTACAATTTTCATGCAACTTAATATTTTATTATCAATTATTCGAAGTTACACGTGCAACAAAGAATCTTTTATTGTACAATTCTGAATGTTCTAACAAATCAAATGATTCTTACCTTTTACACATTCATAGCCATTCCCGTAGAATCCTGATTTACATTTGCATTTTCCAGCAATGCAAGCTGCATTTGCATCACAGTTTGCGCATTTATCAACTACAAAATGAATCAGAGACATTAATTTCTTTTATGAATAACGTTTACATTGAGTTTCAGAATTTCATTACGCCTACGGAGACCGCAGTGCAGTCTGAAAGTGATGGAGCTAAAACAACCGAAGACCTCAGAACAGGGTCCGACAGGGGTTTTGGGTATCACGGTATCACTGCTGTTTTATCAGATATTAAAGGTATCAATGTCGTTCAACTTATTTATCGAGATATATGTATATATACCTCCGCGTGATCGAAGCGGGCGTTTTCTTTTTTTAAGTAGCGAGTCTCTGCGGTGGAATGATCACTGTGATTATAATTTTGGGTATCACGAGTATCACTGCAAAAGCCAACCCCTTAAATTGGCACGTTTTGTGCCTGTATGTAAGAAAGCTACCCCCAGACGAATAGCTAAAGCAGATAAATTTTATACACAAAAGCAAGGCGATACCAACAGGGCCTAAGGCGTTACAGTGTTATATTTCGACTTGTTATTCACGTGATTATATCAGACATCAGTGATATATCATACCATTTTAGGTAGAACTAGTGTATCAGATTTATCTAATTATTCAATATAATTACCGTTGCAGGTAGGACCAGTGTATCTGATTTGGCAATTGCAATCAAATGAAGTTCCCTTTTCTACACATCTTCCTTCGTTTTTGCATGGACTAGAATCACAAGCACCTTCGGGGAAGAATCATCAAATTATATTGAAATAAAAAACTAAATGTAAGTAATATTGATCTTATCTAACTAAAATTTATGGGCATTGTGATTTCGTGCATTTATATTCTCTAAATACAATTTACTTTTCTTTTCTTGGAATTACGAGAATGCGCGCATACTCATAGCTTTGCATTCCTTCTGCTTTTACAGATTAATTCATTTTGGTTCTTTAATTCTCAATTTTTTGTGGAATTAATAAATCGTTTAGAAGTTTAGATTTCACTCAAAAATAATAGAAATATACGTTGAATGTTTTTTCAAAGTTGTGCAAATACGCTACCAAAAATCTCGCGAAAAGGTTTTTAGTGGCTACCTTCCAAATGTATTTTGCAAAGAGGGTTTTTAAAGAATTGAAAAATCTTTTTCATGCCCTAACAGTTTTAGGTGAAAAGATTGTTTTTATCAAGTTTTTTGAAAATACTAGTTAGTATGAGAGTAATTTTCTCGGATGTAGGTTTGATTTTAGCCAATCAGATACAACAAATTTTACAATGCTGCTCGTTGACTGGTTCGGGAGTGAGAGGATAGAAAATAATTATCAAAATAAGTTTGAAATAGAAAATAAGGTAAAAGCAAACTCTGGAAATTACGTAGCGAGTCTACATTCAATGTTTATACATGTTTTTTGTTTTAGAACCATTTTCATAAGAAACAACTAGAAACAGCTCAGGATAAAATTTGAAAATCAAAACAATTTGACAAACAGAAATGCACAAATACTCCATGAATCACAACCCATGATTGGTTTCACATATCATCATCAAGAGAGAAAGAAAATAGGACATTTGGTAACTGCACTTGCCTTAAGTCTTTTTATGTAGCGAAATTGTTACGGAAAATTAAAAACAAAAATATAAAACACTGGAGGCTAAAATGGAGCAAAATTATAGGTAATACAAGCCCCAGACTGTGGCTAACTGTTCTTATGAAAAATGTTCACTCTTTTGTTTTACCCCAAAATGATACTAACAAAAGATAATGATAATTTTAAAATTCACAGGTGTCGGAGCTAGGTCATAATGAAGATGAGGACACAACCATCTGTAGATGTATGACAGATATTTTTCGTTTTTAAAATATACATTTCAAAATAACTTTTTAAGAACGTAATGTTATCTGTCATATATCTAGAGATCGTATCTTTCCTTATCTCCATTATGATCTAATGTCTAAGATACACTGTATTCTGGCCTTTAAAGATCCATTGCTAACAGTGACTGGATGCTTTACGGCCCTAGCATTGACTTTCGTATCATTTTTGGCGTAACTATGATGCCGTATTATAGCCATATTTGGTCTAACTATGACGCCGTATCATAGTCATATTTGGCCTAACTAGGAGACCATATCATAACCAAATTTAACCTAACTATGACGCCGTATCATAGTCATATTTGGCCTAACTAGGAGACCATATCATAACCAAATTTGGCCTAACTATGACGCCGTATCATAGTCATATTTGGCCTAACTAGGAGACCATATCATAGCCATATTTGGCCTAACTATGACGCCGTATCATAGTCATATTTGGCCTAACTAGGAGACCATATCATAACCAAATTTGGCCCAACTATGACGCTGTATCATAGTCAAATTTGGCCTAACTAGGAGACCATATCATAGCCATATTTGGCCAAACTATGACGCCGTATCATAGTCATATTTGGCCTAACTATGACGCCGTATCATAGCTATATTTGGCTTAACTATGACGCCGTATCATATTCATATTTGGCCTAACTAAGACGCCGTATCATAGCCATATTTGGCCTAACTATGACGCCGTATCATAGTCATATTTGTCCTAACTATGACGCCGTATCATAGTCATATTTGGCCTAACTATGACCCCTTATCGTAGTTATATTTGGCCTAACTGTGACGCCGTATCATAGCCATATTTTGCTTAACTATGACGCCGTATCATAGTCATACAATGAAGCAAAGAAAGGCAGTGATCACTAGAATTTAGTTCGCTTGTGACTTATTTGCTTGTTTATTATTTTCGTTGTTAGCGCAAAGGGTCAATGCTAGCAACGGGCCTTTAAATTGTCCTTTTGTTAATCGAAACGTATTATTCTTACCTCCTCCCTTTTCTGGTTTTGGATCACAGTAAGGCTTTACTGGGAATGTAGGTTTGCAGCTACATTCCAAGAATTTTCCAGTTTTTTTATCACTTTTGCATATTCCTCCATTGTTGCATGGATTGTTTGGCTTGCAAGCTGAAAAGGAAGAATTTATCGAGTTCATTGCGAAATTTTATGAAACATAGAACATTTGCACAGTCTAATATGCAGGTTTCCGTAAAATTTAGAATTTAGAATTTATATTCCAATTTCGCGCATAAGACTGAATTTTAAGACTATGAATTTGCATAAATTAACTAAAGATATCAGAAACACTTCATTTTACTTACGGTCTGTGATTTGGCATACTGTTCCGTAGTATCCTTCTGGACACTTGCAACCAAATTTGCCATCTGGCCCTTTGAAGCACACGCCATTGTTCACGCAAGGTTTGCCCTCACATACATCGCCACCACCAGCTGAATTTATAAACAATGTTCAGTAAACTTTGGCATATAAATTTAATAAACCTTAGCCAACTTATAAAAAATTCATGCAATTCTAACTTTAGCTACCTTATTAAAAAAATTCAGAGACTGAAACACTGTCGCCATTCCATTGCAACCTTTTAGGATACTTGTCTAAATAGAAACCATGTTTAAATTTGTCTAACTTTATGTCATCGCTAGCTTTTTTGTTTGAAGGCTTATCGAAAGGATATAATGAAAATTAACTCTCATTTTTTTTCCAAATGATTGCGCAATCCGTCAACCATTCCTATGAAAATTAATGCTGCCCTCCTTGTTTCCCTGTGTTACTTTACTAATTTGACGTCACTCCAGTTAACAGGGACTCATGTTATAAATCTATTTTCTCGAAGACATATGCTCCTTCGCGGCTATTCATAAGCCAATCGAATACGCCTTACTCCGTGTTAGCGTGTGTAAATTAGTCTTTACTTACTTCCGTTCTCCATTTTACAGATGCTGAAAACTGTATCATAGAAGTATCCTCTTGGACAAACGCACTTCCCTTCGGAATCGCAAGTTTGATCTGGTATCCCAGGCATGTTCTTTTTGAGGCACGCACATTCTGTAATGTGAATAATTAAGGTTTTTTGTCATAGATAATCAAACTCGTACCCAGGGGTATTTCATGCAATACCCCTAGTACCTACCTGGCTGTTATGCGTTTTCATTGGTTTACGAGTAAAAAAAAGCATGGAGATCAACATTCGACTGAATCTCGAGAGATTCCGAATTCGAATATGAATATTGGAAAGTAAAAGTAGAATTCGCAAAATTTTCAGGTAGGTACCAGGGGTATTTCTTCTGAATGAAATAGCTCTGGATGCGATGTTGACATATAATATACTTTCTTATACCATATATTGCTTTTAATATGAAGAAAGACGCCCAAAAGATCAACTTAGATTTAGAGATATCACTCATCTTTCTGTGATAATTCTAAAGCATTCAAATAACTAAAATAAAAGCAATCAGTTTCTTTAGATTTCGTAATGAGTTTAAAATATTTCTTGAAAATCTATTGGGGAAATTCGATGCTTCTAATTCGGAATTAGAAGTCGTTCTATTGTATTACAGGAATAGCCTCGTTTTCAACATTGATGAAATTCCCATAGGTACAAAAAAGTTGAAACAAACTTCAATCTTTTTTGAGTCCTTCGGGAGAGAAGAGGCAAGAATAACCACTCTCAGTGGAAATACAGCAATAGCCTCGAGACTAGTCCATTTACCATACTAATACAAGTTCTGAACAATACCTCAAAGTGAGTTTGGAGTCAGTTACTTGCTTCATTTAAATCAACTTTGATACTGTCATATTGTATAGGGTTGCAATTAAGTTTTCTTTATAATAAACACCTTGTAGGTTACATAGTACTCATGATTTTTAACGTTAATTTTGCGTGTACTAAATGTGCTATCATCTATGATTAACATAAAATTCAACGAAATAAATTTTGGATGCTTTTTGGAGAAGTTCAAAGACCCTCTAAGGATTAAAGTTTTGGACACAATTTTGTCCGAAATGATTTTGGTCATTCTACAGCCTTTGGATTTCAATATACCTTTACAATATGGTTTTGCCCAGGATCCCTTGCATTCGCACGTGACTTTCCCATTTTCATCTTTACATATACCACCGTGTTGGCATGGCTTTGATTGACACACATCTTCTTCTGCAAAAGAAATAAAACTGTTCTGAGCGGGGGCTTTCCTTCGCAGATACAAAAATGAAAAACGGTGAAAGGGGGGAATACTATTAGTGACGTGTTTATATCCAGGCGATTACCCCTCGAGGAGAAAGCGAAACCCCCTCAACTAGAGAATTAAAACATCTTCTCTATAAAATTGTTTGTTTTAGTTTTCCAGTTGAGAGAGTTTTGTTTTTCTCCAGGGATAATCGCTTTGAAAGAAGTTCTCCAGGGATTTCACTATCGTTACAAAATTTGCCAATATTAGTACGGTTACGACAGGAAAAACAATTGAGTTAGAAATTTGGAGAATAAACTTGGGAAATGTGCTTTTCAAATTTTTCACGTGAAGCAGATTATTTGTTTGTTTTTTTAACAAGTTGTAGTTTCTGAGTAGAGGATTGGTATAATTTTAGCGACAGCGAAAATACCTAACCTAGATAGAATTTTTGACACTATGAAATCGAAAGTAAGGTTACAAAGAAAATTATTTGTTTTGCTAGATTGCTTTTTGGAGTGCACTTTCAAAACGTGTTCCTCTCAATTGAACTCATCATAAATCTAAGCTTCCCTATTATAGCCATGTGATGCAATCTTGATGCAATCTTGATGCAATCTTTATTTAATCAGTTATTTTTGTTGGATATATTGCGAGTCTTAGTTGTTGAAAATAAACGTCCTTTTTGAATAAGATCTAATATATTAAAAGTATGCAGAGAAATTGACTCGTTATGTCTTTTTAGCTTCAGACGTGATTGAAGTTATGATTTTTCATGGCTTTTTATTCCTTTTTAGCTTCACTTAGGAAGACCAATTTTAGTCAGTTTTGGTTGTCTTCTACTCTTTTAGCCAGAGCTTTGTTTATTAAAGGTTTGTTTTGAGCATTTGTTATTATTTCCTTATGTGTCGATACTAGTAATAATAAAACCCATATGATTATAAAACCCCTTATTCATGCTGTGTTCCAATTCTGCTCATAAACAGATGAAAACTAGGTAACAATTCCATATGATCAGTTGCATAGCTGACCAATCAGGCGATTTTTGCGAGTGAGCATAATACCCTTATTTGACCCTTATTTATATGAGCATATTTCCTTTGCATGAAATTTTGGACTGGATTTATAACTTTGCTTTGGAAGCTGAATAAAATCTTAATACTTACTGTCGCAGTCGATTCCTTTGTATCCCGTTTGACAAATGCATGTATAACTTCCATCTCCAGATTTCTCGCATCTTCCAGCGTTTTTGCACGGATTAGGATCACAAGCATCTTTCACTGAGAACAAAATTTATCGTCTCTGTGATTATCATTCAACAAGGACTATTTAGGGTTTATCATTCCTTTAGTAATTTGCTGGTGCAAAATATTACCAAAAAAACAAGAGAAAATTTCATAAAACAAACTCGATATATAATATAACATCTTTGGATTGGTTTTTCTCAAAATTATTCGTCTCTATTTATCCATCTTCTATTTGTAATGTAACCTTGTAGGAAATTTGTTCAAGGCAAATGCAAAAAGCTTCGTCACTCCACAGATCTTTCTTTTGCTGCCAAGATGATAGGCGAAACGAGCGAGAAGATTTTTCTTGCTTTTAATAATCAATAATTTAATAATTTCATGAACTCATCAAGGGAAGCAATTCCCAGCTTGAGGATTCACCCTCTTTCTTCTCTTCAAGGGGATTTTATAGCGGAAGCCTTACTTTTTTCCCCATGGGCATGCAAAGGAGTGGTCAGGAGACGTTATCCGTTATGGCGATTTTATCCTTCTTTCGGTAAAAGGTTGAATTTTTGAACTGTGAAAGCGAAGTACTACGCCTACAACATCATACTGCTATAATATACTGTGGTTGGTTCTTACCTTTGCAATAAGGTGGCAAGTAGGGTTTCTTACATCTGCACTCAAATTCATCTGTGTCTCCTTTTTGTGTGCAAGTACCTTCATTTTCGCAAGGGTTTGGATGGCATGGATCATCTTTCTCTGAATGTAAGAGAAAATATCAAATCCTGTTTCTGATATCATTTTTAATTTATGTAATATTATAATGTATAATTTAAAATTGTATAATTTTCTGATATATTTGATGAATTTTCAAAACTTACTTATGCACATTTTCCCGTCTCCCGTGTAGCCATCATCGCAGACACATTTGTTGCGTTCACAGTGAGCATTTTTGTGGCAGTTTCTGCAGGCATGTACTAGAAAAGGTAAGCAAATTATTTTATGTTTCTTCATTGCAAAGAAGCGCTTGTAGTAAGGTAGAGAGACATTTTGACCCGGGGGGGGGTATACTCTCATATGTGGGTACGGGTTTGAATGTAAGGCCCGCTGATTATGCTTTAAGGCAGTAAATTCTGTAAAATACGGGTGCGATTGTTAGCAAAAATGCTTTAATCTTGGGATAGATAATAAAGATTGCCTTAATGTTGGTTGGTTTAAAATGAAGCACAACATTAATGTTTTGTATACAGGGGCATTACAGATGGGTAAGTTTGTAAAATCTCAGTGGCACACTCCCATCCGACCTTGGGACATGTACCCCCCTCTCCGGGCATTTTGACTACTGCCTATTTATCTCCATTTTAAATGGGGCGTTATACTCTCCAAAATTATGACTACAATTACTGGAACATTGCAGTTAGTTACTGGAAATGTCAGACTAAGCAAAACATGTTTAATTCTTTTACACTTATCTTGTTATTATTTGGCAATGCATTTTTGTTCTAAGTTGAAAGGTTCTGAGATTTTCAATGATAAAATTTAGCTGATTTTATTAAAAAATGCAGAAAGGTTTAGAAAATAGAATGGAAAAAGGAAAACCCATTTTTGAATTTTTTTTGCTAGAGCCTTTTTTTGCTTTTACTAGAACATATTTTAAGATATTTTGAACCATAAAATTCTAACAAGTAAATAAGGCAGTTTTTTTTTGCTATAAGAGCAACTTTCGGCAGGATGAAGTTTACCAAAAAGTACATATAATGCTCAACAGACAATACATAAATACATATACATAAAATGCTTCGACTCAGATTTAAAATAAAAATAAGATTACGAAAAATGCACGATCTTCTACCTACACCACAACACGTGGTTAATTATCATCTATACTACCATCATGTACACTCTAACAATCAATATAACACTGCGGACCTAGTTAATTTGGTTTATGCACTTACCTTAAATCTTGTATGTATATATAACAACCTCAGAGGCGCAACACCATGGGTATAGTACATTTGGTTTATGCACTAGTCTTAAACCTTGTATATATATAACAACCTCAGAGGCACAACACCATGGGTATAGTACATTTGGTTTATGCACTAGTCTTAAAGCTTGCATTTATAACAAAACTGTTGAATAAAACTGATAACAGAAAAATAGGAAACACTTGAGGTTGAAATGGAACAAAATATTAACAAAAACCTGCTTCAGGCCGGAGCTAGCTGTTTTGATAGGAAAAAACATGTGTACGTTAAACTGGCGTTTTGCAAATACTCACTTTCGCATCTTTCTCCGACGTACGGCGGCTTGCAAATACAGTAAAACTGTAAAGGCCCATATGCCCAATGAAATCCAGAGAATGAGTCAATGCATTTTCCACCATTCATGCAAGGTTTTGTAAGGCACGGTCTGTTTTCTAAAATTATGAAATTAGGAATTATTTTTATATTAATTTTCCTTCTTGAATTAAAAGCTTCTAATTAAATATCTTTTTAATAATGATCAATTATGTAAAACAAAGCATTGTGGTTTCATGACATTACAATTTTGCAGTTTGAAAAAATAGATTTCACACCTTTGAACTCAATCTAATCAAAATAAACAGATAATTTATTGTTCTGTTTGTTGTGACCAGCTACGCTTCGTTGAAGGTGTGGTGTATTATTTACAATGAGAAACCGCATTGTCATATTCAGAACTGTCTCTTTTGTTTACAGAATTTTCTCTTGTTTTTTTCACTATCAGATGCTAAATGATAAAAAAAAGAAGTCTTGAAAATTGGTAAATTCAGTCCTTGAAACGGATAAGAACTGCAGTAAAGCCCCATCTTCAAGAAACTTGTTTTGCGATCACAGGATATTGTTCTCCCTTTGTTAACACATTGTTTTCCTGTTTTTCTTGTCTGAATTCAGGTTCTGAGTTTCTTAGAAAGTGGTAAGACTTTACTGTAATCCAAGACTGTCAACTACAACTATGAAAACGCAATTTGTCACTGTAAGCAAAAGATTTCCAACCGTCACTGTGTGCTTTTTGTATTCTTTTTTCCATACCTTAGAATATTTGTTTTCCTTCTGCAGCCTCTTCAGTGAGACAAAGTCGAATGTTCAAATGACAGTTTGCACTTACTTACCTTCGCAAAGTTTCCCAGAATGCCATGGTAAACAAATACATTTAAAATCTCTGCCATCTGCGGTTTCAGAGCACGTGCCACCATTCTTGCATGGGATTGGCTTGCAAGCTCTTTCTGTGGGGATAAATAAATAAATGAAAAATAAAATCAAAATGTAAGTAAACAAAGTAAGCAATTAACTAATGTTAACCCGAGTTTCAGTTTTTCACTTTTAGTCGGTTTTCAAAATACAGTTTTTGGCACGATGAATTAGTGGACAAATTTTAGGCTTAGGGCCTTGCCGCTTATTAGCAATGATGTATAATAAATGCTTGAAGGATTAGTCTGTGCATCCTTTTATGGCAGATTTAATAAATGTTTGTTATTTATTTATAAGAGAAGTTTATAATTTCAAGTCTCTAATACTTGGATATTAAATTTGAGGTTAAGCATAACAACGAAGATGCCCAAGGTCAAAGCAATACTTTTTTGTTAACCAAGATTATTTTTCTTGATGCTGTTAAACTTCTATGGACTGTACACTTCAGAAACAAATGTTTCTCTCTGTGGAGAAATGTCTCTGTCTGTCTGTAGGGAGAGTTAAAAGATGAAATCATAACTACATCTCCGAGAATTTAGAAGGAAAATTGTATTCCACGTTTGCTTTGCGTAGTTGTTTTTAATTGCAGTATTTGGGCTTATTTTGGCGTGATTTGGGCTTATTTTGGCGATAGTTTTCTTTCCAGTAACCGTGCGACCGTGATGTTTTGCTGACTCTGCGAATTGTATTTTCAATCACAACATTTTTCACTGATCCACGTTTTTGCACTGGAGTTGTTCTGAATGATTTTGATGTTTGTAAACAGATTTGTGTTCCTACCTTCGCAGATCCTTCCTCTCCATCCATGGATGCATATACAGTTAAAGTTATCATGATCTTCTTGGCATGAACCACCGTTACGACATGGGTTTTGGTAACAGAATCGTGGCTCTGAAATTATGGAATCGAAAGGTAATTGTTATGCATTTTCTACGCTTAACAAACAGAGGAAGCTTTTGTAACAATAGTGAAATTTGCACATCAATTTCAAAGCGATTAGTCTTCAAAAACAAAGCAAATTTCTCTCAACTTAAGAATGTAAACATCTTCTCCGCACCTCTGCATGGTTTCGCTTCTCTACATTTTCCAGTTGAGATGGTTTCTTATTGTTTTCAATGGATATTTCCTTTGAAATTGGTGCGTTAATTTAATTATTGTTCACTTAAGATATATTTTGGTAGGTTTGTTGTAATATGTAACTATATACGTAATCAGATACTTAACTGGATGAAATTTTTACTATTGTAACATTTTGACGAGGCTGTACATGATATAATCAGTTAAGCACACTCTTGAACTCGTTACGATCTTTGTATTTATTTAATGGGATAAATTTCCCCGATAAAGGCTTAAATTACTTAAATTTAATTTTCTTTGTTGCAACGTGTTAAATAGTGTCTTTTGATGAATTTTAAAAGAATTTATATTGCAAAACAGCCATTTGAAAATGTGATTTTAGGTTGCCTCTGTCAGTACATTTCTGAAAAATACAACATACAAAGTATTGGTATAACACAATTTTTAAATTTATGGAAAAAGGTACTTCTCCCTAATTTTCTACCCTTATTTTAGGACATGGGTCTCCTTTATTTTGGTATGCCTGACTACATACAATATTATTGTACTTCAAAGCAACACAAAAAAATTAAATGCTTACTGTTGCATACTGTTCCTCTGTATTGCTCTGTACATTGACACTCAAATTTTCCTTTTCCATCTTTCTCGGCACAAACACCGTTATTGATGCAGGGATTCGGTTTGCAAGAATGGAGCTCTGGAAGAAAAAAACAATTAATTATTGGATTTGTTGGGAGTTTTTGCCTGTTGCTGTGTTTAATATTCTTAAATTACTTTGCTTTGGTTTTATAGTAAGTCACATTTTAGATCAGCAGTATAAACATGATTTTGAACCGGCACCGCTTTCAACAACAAAACCTTTTCCCGAAGCTAGTGTTAGCATTTTCACTGGTTTTCACACGTTTTTATCAGAAAACTGAGCATTGTAAACATTTTTTCAACCTGTGCCACTTTCAGAACCAAAATGTTATCAAAATAAATATGGATTTTCGTGAGGCTAGTGTTAGCAGCACAGCCTTTTCAATGGTTTTCATACGTTTTTGTAGGAAAACTGAGCAGTGTAAAAATTGTAAAAAGTTTGAAATCTGAACAGTGAAGGCACTTTCCACACCAAAACTTATCAAAATGAAAACAGAGTAATGTGCACAAGACCTCGGATTTAAGAAATATTTATACTTATTTCAGCACTCCACAACAGTGATAATATTTTATTAGCAATTTGATCAGCTCGTCTAATTTGTTCCCATACACTTTTTTACTGTTTAGTAACTAAATAGATTTTATTTCCATTTTTCAACTTTTAAATTGAATCTTAAGTCATCAGGGTTAAAATTTACCTTCGCATTTTTCTCCCTTGAATCTCAACGGACACACGCACATAACTTTACCATTTCCATCATGTGAACATTTGGCCGTATTTTTACATGGGTTCGGATGGCATGGATCTTTCTCTGGTATGAAAAAGCAAATAAGAAATTAAAATCATTCTTTCAAGTGTTACGCGAGTTACTGCGCATCAAATAAGCAACATTTTGGTGTTCCATAGCCATTATTTTATATCAGAAAGAATACTCACTGTCACATGTTAAACCAAAGAATCCTGTAGCACATGTGCATTTATATTTTGGTATATCAGCAATGTTGTGACAATGGCCTTTGTTTTTGCATGGGCGAGGATGACAATGATTTACCTCTGGAAAAGAAAATCTTAATAGTTTATTAACGGTAATAGTAAACAACAAACGGTTGCCAATTCTGAAAGAAACTGAACTTTTAATCTTTAAGAAATCGTCCAATCCGACTTGCTGTTGAGTATGATTGCGCCTTTTAATTAAATCTTTGTTTCTTGTTTACGTTTATGGTCAATTTATTTCCTAACGCTTATTATTTCCACGACAAATTTAAAGCTGCATTGAAATTCCTTTTGTAGTATTAAATTAAACTTTTCCAGTTACCAAATCCCATTGCAACAAAGTACCTGGGCAAGGATTAGTCACTGTGTGCGACATCACAATGGAGTCACATTTTTGCCAGTTTTTCTTGGTTTTTGTTTCAAAGTTTTTGATCTTCAAGAAGATTTCGCAGCAAAATAATATGAGTACTAAACAAACGATTGCGGTTTCAAACATGACAACGCGATTAATCATTGTAAAGAATTGATTTTAACGCCTTCAACGCAGCCAGGCAGATCACAATAAATGAAATCATAAAATGCTGTTGTCTTCGTTTATTTTGATTTGAGTTAGTGCACTCAGAGCGTGAAATCTATTCTTTCAAATCGAAAATCGCATTGGCATCTTTGAAGCCGCAACCTTTTGTTTTACAAAATTCCCCACTGTTCGTTGAAGCCACACCACACTGTGACATGTTGTTGAGAACGTTTTGTTTGCTGTGCTTGTTTCTGTATGGATTCTGCTTTATTAGCTTTTTTAATTGCGTAACCAATTTGATTAAAGGAAGAAGCATTAATTCTTGCATCGATATTGTTTCACTTAAACAATAAGAAGAGACATGATACCTTCACTTACCTTGACAGTTCTTGCCAATATACTGCTCTGGGCAAATGCATTCATACGAATTAATTCCAGTTGGCACAAATATACCACCATTAATGCAAGGGTGATATTCAACTGAACCTAACATATAAAATGGAATTATGCATTTGTAATAAATGAACTTAAGTTACGATAAATTGGCTATGTTAGTGAAGCTGGCATAGTTAGTAAGCTGGCATAGTTGACTAAGTTAGCTAAAATGAGTATTGTGAAATTCTATCGGATCCTACTATGCTCTTGGCTTCAATCAGACGCAGGGCGTATTTTGGGACATGTTTTGGGCATGATGGGTATATCGCTATTTGTAAGTGCCAAAAGAAAGAACTTCCTATTAGAACGAAATGCAACTTCAAATCAAAATAAAAAGAATTCTCAGTTTTTCCAAAAAATCGTATCAATTAAAGGTTTATATTTTAATAATGTTTTTGAAATGGATTTCTAGAATTTTCTCTTAATCCAATGTTATTTAAACACTGGATTAAAATGAGGAGGTTTTGAGGAAACAATTTTTTTTTTTAATTGCTAATGTAAGGATAGTATATGTAAGGAACTGGTTAAGGCGGTAGTAGTTCCGAGTCAAAACTTTATTTGATGTTGCCCTGGCTTTTTAAGCTTGTCAGCGATTCGTCAATGGAACTGCAAAGTACAAACAACAGGCATGTCATTTGGCAACTAAAGCTGACCAGGGCTTATGTAGAAAGACATATTCTAATATAAGAAGGGGGTCTACCCGGAATAGTTGAGTTGAGTTATCGTATTTAACGTGCCTAGCCCGCGAAAGTCTCGAGATGACTTGTTTCCAGCAGGGGACACG
>JAYJMH010013867.1:0-22051 GCA_036873815.1 Phacellophora camtschatica | reverse complement strand
ATTGTATCTCAGCTGTTAAGGAAGTCCTTTGCCTCAAGGTCAGTCGGTGAGCAGAAACAGATCGTTCAGCAGCATCGTCATATTCCTGAACTGGATATCACGAGCAATGGAAGAAAGTTCCAGCAAGATTGGTGTACGTGAAGGACTGCAAGTTGATTTTAATTTTAAAGGACGTTTAAAATTTTTTGGAAACTTGGATGTTTGCACCAATGGTCATTTCAAACAGTGTAAAAGGGCTTTCCCGCCAAAAATTATGTTTTTAACAGTGTGTAGGTGGGCGTTTCCGAGCAAAAATAGGGCGTGGTCCCCAAAAAATTTTCCCCTTCGGTGGCAGTGGGCATGTCCAGCTTCGCTGGTCTAGCTTCGCCACTGCCTACATCCACTTCAATGATCAAAACTCCCATCTGATGAAGGCAGCTTCTTGCTAACTGAGAAGATTTTTCCTTGACATGGATATCAAGCAAATGTAAGAAAATCCAGTACATACATAAGTCTGCATCATTGTCATCACTGCATGCATTCCAAGAGCAGGCATTTTTATCATATTAAAGTTTACTCCTCTGGTTCCTATTCAATTGGCCCAACTATAGTTATAGCAATTGTGTTGGAAGATCAATAAAAGCAAAATTATTAAAAATTTCAAGAAAAACTATATAACATACCTGGAATACAAGAGGATCTTCTGTTCCACAATATTTCATTCGATCATCAAGTAGGGGGTCTGGGACCGGTTCTCCGTTGTAATAGGGCCAATTTCCGGATAGCATATATGATAAACAAATTGCAGATGGACCATTTCCTGGATGTTAATAAAATTGAAATTAAAATTGCAGGCATAACTAAACTACCTTTCATTTCAAATTTGGGAATTTAAACTTCCTTCACACATCCATCTGTATATGCAAAAGAAGAATATGTTTTGGCTTTCTGCAGGTATTTTCAAGAAGTCAGCGATATGTGACACAATGTAAGTTCAGAAAGCAAACTTCTGGTATTTGTTTTTACTGCAGTTTATTTTTAGAGCAGGGGGCTCATTGTCAATCTCCATCGCAAAATATGCAAATAAAATATACAGCACAGTAATCATATGAACAAATAACACTCCTTTAGCTTGCCAAATTTGATTGGAGGAACAGCTAAATTTAATTTATTTTGTAAATTGCTCATTCCAATCCCCTGGTGTTTGCTACCTGTAACTCAATTGTAATTTATCTATTCTACGTTTCAATGCACTTTTTTCAAAAAATTGAATTTGAAAAATATGAATGAACTGATTAAAAATAAAATTATGCATCTTCCGAGATGACAGCATATTATTATTAAACAGTGGGGCATCGCCCTTATTGGTGTGCTTTCAAATTGAGAACAGAATTTGCATGATAGAGTAAGCACCTTACCAACCATTAAATAGTATTGAAATTATTCCTCTATAGTTGGTCTTTCTGGTTTACAAATGAATGCAACTCCACCCTGACTGAAGGGTAAAAATACCCATACATTGAAGAAATAAAAGGAAGTGGAAGTTCAAAACAGAAATGGAAAACGGCTGACACTGCCAAAGCTGCCATCATAAAAATATCAAAAGAAACTCAAAAGAGCGCCTCAATTGTCAGAAATTAATTTTCATAGGTTTTAGGTCTAAACTAGTAACACACAGGCTGTTTGAATTTTCAATTTTAAGCTTGAAAACATTGAAAAATTCACAGTACACCAATCAGGGCAACACCCCTCTGGTATTGTTTTTAAAATGCGGTCAGATACCAAGGTTCACTTCATATGTGGCACTTATGTTGAGTCAAATTAAATGATATTGAGTGAAATAAAACCCACTATGGATCTATCATTTGAGTAGCCCTCCTGGCTTATAAAATCAAGCACTCTAAATTTACAAACAAAGATAAATTTAATGTTGATTTGTTTGTTGCGTAAAGAGCTCAGTTTTTTGCTCTGTTGTACTTTTTATGACGGGCCTGAACGAAGCCTAATTTTTATTAATGCAATCCTGACAATTTTTAAAGAAAACAACTTTTATACACTATTTCAGTCATGCCACCTTTTATTCCATTTTAAATTAAGGCAAATACAATAACACTAACTTAATCTCCAATTTAAAATTGATGAGCACATTTTAATGTTGGTGAAAGAGCAACACTTACCAATGAATAAAACTCATGTTTGTTAATAAAATGATATTATGGTATGGGCAAGAAGATTATTGAAAATTAACAAGAAGCACTTACCAATGATAACAACATCATACAATTTGGGTCCAGATGCCTTCACCCGCATCGAAAGTTTGCACAAAGTTTCTGTTGATAAAAATATTGGCAAAAATTTACAAATAAATTTTGAAAATTGTTTAAAAATGTTAATTTAAACGATGGAAATGATTTTTCTATCACATTAGTGACAGCATGCATCACATCAGCCCAACTCTAATGTGCCAACTTGCCAAAATGCCAATGTTTTAAAAAACCCCTTTCTTATCAGTGCGTTCTTTTCTTGCTGTAAACAATAGAGTAAATCACAAAACAAATACTTCCAAAAAAAACAAGCGCATGATGATTCAGCAACAAATAGGATAAAGCAAACGAGCAAACCAATAAACCTTGAAATTCGAGTAAAAGCTCTTGATAAATTAACATGGACATATTATATTGATAATTGCGAGACATTTTCGACTTGATGAGCCTGCAGACTCAAAGAAGAACTGGCGTGCAGCGTGCGTGCATACATTTCACATACAGTACACCACCACAGACAGCTCACCCTCACAGTCAATTGATTTCACTAAAGTTAACTCACTCCACTCGAAAAGGAGAATGGCAAAAAGGCGTAAGCTAAAAAAAGCAAAAACAGTAATCCTATCAATAAAAACTATGAAAAATCGTTGTTTATCTGTTCTGACCACATTATTAATTATTATTAACAGTCAGGGTAGCTAGCTTGTAGTCTACAACCAAATAAATCTCCATTTTGAAGTAAGCAAGTTGAATTGAAAAACAAAATGTATGCTATTGTTTCATGTACCTTTTTCAAATGTCTCTTCTTCTTTTAAATAACTTCTCACCAAACACAGCACAAATGAAAATTCTTTTTTCCAGCTAAAACTAACGAGTCTTCCATCTCATTACCGCAGCTCTGCATCTTGAAAAGAAACAAGGGCAGTCTTTTCTCAAAGTTCCGGTTGTGATAAGCAATCAAGCATGACCAATAATGCTTTGTATTCAGCAGAAATAAAATCGTTCCTTACCTTTTGACGGTTCTTCATGCAAATGGTAATATTCTTCTGAAAGCCACTTGCAAGTGCAAAGCGTCCTTTCACTTTACATTTTTCATGAATATGCTCTTTACCCTTGGACGCTCAAACAACGCTCATTAAAAATTATTTTCCTAAATATTTAATAGAAAAGTACCTGCATGCCTTCTCCTCCGCACGTCTCTAAAATCGTTCTAAAAGTCGCATCAACAAAAAATAAAACAAAGGCAGATTTCGCTTTCGACCAATCAGTGCATTTGTTTACATATTGGCATTCGACCAATCAAATTGCTTGAATTTGCTATGAAAGTTGGCTGAAATGAGATGAAGCTGTGGGGATAGTCAACAAAATAACACTTAATTTTTTACTGCGGATGAAAATGTTTTCTTCAAGATTACACAATTTTTTCCACGAATAGATCAAGATAACTTTTCATTTCAATAGAACACCAATGAAATTATAAGCATTTCGAAAGTTTTGTTCATTGACGCAGTTTTGGTTAGGGTCTGTGCAATACTGTCCTCACTAATGTGTAGTTATGTTGGATTTTCCTTCAAGTGCTGAAAAATTTCACTCTGAGCCAAGACGGTATAACAATACGTTTTGTTCTCAACCTGTTCTGGAGGTTCGAGGGCAGAGGTTTTTATGCCAATATTAAAACCTTTATTTCTCTGCACTCGAGTGGAATATCAAAAACTGAGACGGTAGAAATTTAGAAAATTTCCTATTTTACGGGAACAAAATATAACTGGCAAAAAATCAAAAATTCTCTTGCCCGAGAGGGGGGAACGTGACTTTTTTATACTGTTCAAAAACAGGGCAACTATATTTTCTGGCTCCAGCCTCGACGGGAAATTGACCTTTCCCCGCTTTTTCGGTCGATTTAACAGATAATTTGAAATTCAAGTACATGAAATTTCCTCAAGAATGACTGATCTAGTCTTAACTTATCTATAAGGTAAATAATATGCATATCTATGGTAACAAATTTATAAATTTTCAAAATAATGGAAAATCTAGTCAGTCGTTTTGTACCAGATGAAGTTTGGCTATACAGGGCACACACATTTTTTTAAACATTGTCGAAGGGGCACAAACTTCTTAGCATTTTATGACAGCGGAGCTTTCACATTTTTTTTTCACAAAATTTTTTTTTCGGTTTTCAACGGCCCTGTTGTAAAATAAGTTTTGCATTGTCCCTAAGAACTATAAAGAGCCTACAGACTGTTTTTTAGATAAGGTTACTCATATATAAGAAACAAAAACGGAAATAAAATTTTTTTTGCATGTTATTATCAGATGAAATTTTAATGGTAAACAACTGTTTTGATTTAATCCAACAAGTGTTATACGTGGAAAGCTATACGAAGTTATATAAAGCTATACGTACTGTATAGCTTTGTTTTCATTTTAGTCATGAGAACATAAGTATTCTTGAGTTCAGAATAGACGCCCCCCCCCCCTCCCGCCTATTTGTTTTCCAGAATTTTTCCACCCTGGAAATTTTTATTCCAAACCCCCGCTTAAGGTTACTATTTGAAAGCTTAAAATTTCATGAAAAACAATGTTAATTGTGGAATTAAATTGTTGAGATAGGATATCCAATGACTGAACTATAAAAATATGCTAAAAACAAAAAATCTATTTTTTTTTGTCTGAAGGGGTACAGTAACCTTAATAATTTTGAAGAAAATCTACCAAAATTTCTGATTTTATTTCTTTTCTCGCAGTAATTTATTGTTACCGGCAACTTAGAAGGTCAAAAAACGCGTTCAAGAACATCCTCAGTCGACCTCCCCACCCTCCACCGTTTATTTCAATTTTTATTGTCCACGCGTCCCTTCAGATTAACTTAAAAGGCGACCACGCCTTCTACAGACGATCCAAATTTTTCAAAACTCTTTTTCTTTGTCCTTTTTTATTTTTGCCCCTCCCCCCCCATCATTTTTGAAAACGTTCCCTGATCAAGCCGGGTATATTTCTTGAAAAGTTTGTATTTCTTTCCTCTCAATCCAAAAATAGTAAACCCAGTAAAGAAATCTTTACTTCCAAAATTTGTTGCCCTATCTTCTTACAAATATAATAAGCTTTGTTGCCCTATCTTTTCATAAATATGATTCAATGCTTGTACCCGATACCAATACTCTATATGTGGTCGTACATATATCTTGTAGATAGGAATGGGTTTTCCTAACTTGAGTCACACATTCAATGGCTTTTCTTACAGCTTTAGAACGCAGGATGTAAGCCAACATTAAAGCAACCCAACATTAAGGCATTTTTGCTAAAAATCATACCCTCTATATCGGCGTCAGATACCCGTATCCATATATTAGGGTATACCCCCTCCCTCGGGGATATGATATTTTATTTACATTCGAAACAGATCTAGTCGTCTGATGTCCGAAGCTCTTTTTCAAATTTTGAAATTGATGGGGCTGAACCCCCATCTCCTCCCCACCAGCCCAGCCCCTCGGTTTTGCGAGGACACTATTCTATGCGGTTTTCCCGATGATACGCAGCTACCGGTCCGGGTTATCTGTATCAGAAATGAGCACTGAAAGTAGAAAGTTACGGAAAAAAGTCACTTAATATTTATTGTATATTTGTATATTTTTAAACGTTTGACAGAAGAAATCTGAACCTCAATCCAGAATCCAGCTGGTCTATTTAATTTTTAGCGAAATTTGGAAATTTAAAAAACTTTTCCATCAATTTTAACGAGAACGAGATTATATCTATTTGTCAATCTTTATCCAAACGAGGTTAGGCAAAATTGCAGACCAGCACAATATTTTTTATATTTTCAATGTTTTAATTTTTTTCACAGCTTCCGTGCTGCAAAAACATATTAAAAGAAAAGAATACATTTAGATTGCAGGAAAAGAAAAGAAGATGTCTTCGTCAACATGGCAAAGAAAAATGAAAAGAAGCCTAAGTTGCAGCTCGAAAGAAGTGAAGGTCGATGACAAAATTGTTGAACCAACAAAAGACCAAACCAGCAACAAACAAAATATTAGTGTCAGCACCCAAATTGAAAATGCCAGGATAAAAAACAAAAAGAAAAAGTCTTTGTTTAACAAACTGCAAAGGTTTTGCCAACTTAACATCTTTCTACACTATAATAATAATAATATAATAATGATAATTAGTTTATATAAAACTATATATATAAACATAAATATGAGACGAGGCCCTTTTACCCGCTTGCCTGTCCCAGTTAGTAGAAGGGGTCTGTGTTCCCTAGTTCTTTTGTTTTAAATTTCACAGTTCCCTTTGGCCTTTTAAAAGTTCCCTATGCGAAACTTCCACAAAACTCGAAAAACACTTTAAATCTTTATTTTATCTCCATTAAAAGATATCAAATTTTCCTTATTTTATAAAAATTGTAAAGGTCTGTGTTCCCTTGTTCCCCAAGAACACCAGACAGGGCCTCAATAGTATCTGTAGTATATTATGTCTTAGATCTAGCATCACTAGCAGTATATAGCCCAACTACTTGAGGTGGGCAGTACCATGTACCTTGGGTAGGGGGGGGTATGTCTGAGAAAATATTGGGCTGACCCAAAAATATAATGTCAGAGCAAAAACAAAAATCTAAAAATGTAATAGTATGGTGCATGATAGGGTTGCCCTGAAGAATAGCAAATGTATGTGCCTGAAACTGAAAGGTTATGTATAACCCGTGACCCCTGCTGGAAACAAGTCATCTCAAGACTTTCACGGGCTAGGCACATTAAATACGATAACTCACTCACTCATTCCACACAGAGGGTACAACTTCAAAAGGGAGTCTATGAATTAGTAATTATTGAAGAAGTTTTCAAATTAAAGATTATGGAAATGTGAATTTAAATCTGAAATAAAATTCTTCTTATCACCTGAATTATATTTTTGCATATGGTCTATTTAATTATTTCTTTGTCTTATTGAGTACAAATTACTATTTTTTACAGAGTTCATGAGATTTCACCTTCATTGATCTCTAGTGGAAGTGGATTTGAAAACTACAGAGGTTTTCTCAATTTATGCATCCTAATAATGGTAGGTATACCCAATAATGTAGTTTTGAAAAAATTATGAGGCTATTCATTGAATGATATGACAATAGGTGTTATGTGATGTCAATTATCAAGACAATGGACATTCTGACGTTTACTGTCAGTTTTTCAGTCATCCATTAATTTAATGCTTTGGAATATTTAGTTATGTTAAGTTATTTTTACTGTGTAATTTATATATGAATCAAACTTTGAAATACTTCCCATTAATTTATTAATGAAACTTTTCTATTTTTGTCTGCAGATATTGTCAAACTTTAGAGTTGCACTTGATAATGTGTTAAAGTAAGTAATGAGCCTCATACACACCACTCATCAATTTTCAGTTCCTGGTTGGTTAACCTTAAATTACATCACTATATACACAGCTTGGTGAGCCTGATACTCATCACATAAATGTTGTCAATTTTTGGTTTGTTAACCTTCAATTAAGAGATTAAGATAATAGATAACACTGTACTGTCTGACCTGTTGCTTTTATTTATTTTTAATTTTATTTTCTACATTTGAAGAATTAGGTATTTGACATTAATACAATAACAAAAGGACACAGTATCTGGTCACTATTTTTGTTTGTTTTTAGGTATGGTGTCTTGGTTGACCCTAAAATCCTATTGGTATTTCTTGAGGATCCATACAGTTGGCCATGTGCAAGTCTTTTTGTATGTAAGTATTTGTTTCTAAAAATATTTGGCCCTAAAAATTTGAAATCTATATTTTTGGGTAAAATATTTCGCAATAAGCAGGAAAATTGCATAATAACATGTCTTTTACTATTGTATTTTTGGGTTTGCTTTTTCATTCTATTATATTTTTGGGTCAGCTCAAGATTTCCTCAGACACACCCTCTACCCACACATTGCAAACTGAATTGCCAGACAAGGGGAAATTGTTGAGTAAATACCGTTTTACATTTCCAGGTGGTGTCACACCCCCTGACACCCCCATAAGGCCACTCACCATACCCTTGCTTGTTATAATTTTTGGAAATCCAATCCTTTTATGAAAGGTAAAGATAAAATGTTGAAGATAAACATTGTAAAAGTTAGTATTTTTCAAGGTTTGTAAGATGATATTATGATATTTATGCAGGTCTTAATGTATTCATTCAAATCACATTTGCAACTGAGATTCTCCTTTCAAAGGTAAGAAAAGATAAATTGCTTTCTGTTTTTAAACTAATTCTCAAATCGGTATTTGAGACATGAATTTCAGCATTTTTGTTTTCTGTAATTCACAAAAGGAGATTTCATTTAAATGCTGTAAGTTTATAACGTAAATTGACTTAAAGGTTGAAATATTTTATTATTTAATATTTTTTGAGTGTTGACTTTTCAGGACTTTCAGTGTTGATTTAGCTTGAGTTATCATAATGATATTTCTTATAGAATAATATTCTGTAAATCTCTTAATATAACTCTGAGCTTAAGAACAATGGAAAAACAATGGAATCGATGGTCTCACGATCGAAGGTTTACAGTACATCCAAACTACTAACATTTCAAATAAATATATTCTTATATGACCCTAGAAAAGACTAGCTTAACAACATTGTCTCAAAAACTCGCCATTTTGAACAAGTTTTCATCCCTCTTGCCTGTGCGGTTCAACTGTATACATTTCGTGCATAGCATACAGCTTATTGATACGCTGGTGGCATAACATATATGGATTTATATTGCATGCTACAGTAATGTTTTTTTTATTTGCTTCATTTTAAAGGGTTCCATTTCCGAATGGTTGGGATTTTACATCTACTTTGTGAATTTGATTATTCTTTTGGTATTTCCTGTGACGATAATTACCATTTATCAACCTGCTCCTTGTAAGAATTACATTTTGCATTATTTCACATCCTTCTCGCGATTTTGCTTACTAGTATTAGACTTGTTTGTTATGCTCATAATTTATGTCAAACGTTGATTATCAGAAGCCATAGTCATTAGCAGAAGAAATTTAGTGAGATTATAATTTATTAGCTGAAGAAAATTATTAAAATTTTCTCGTTAGTTGATCTACTTAGGAAGATCCTCGTTTAAATTATTCCTTGTGTACAATTAAATTGTCTTAATTTATTTTGGATTATGTATTAATCATTGTACATCGTTTTAGTTTTTTTTTTTAATCTTTTGTTATTATTGTACTATTGTACTATTTTTTTCCATTATTATATTGTCATGTTACATATATCTTTTTAAATAACTTTTTGGATCACCATGCAAAAAGATTTTGTTTTTGTTTTTTAACATCTATTTAATAGTATTATGAAAAATTGTATCATTCAAATAACAGGGTCATCTACTCTTGCTATGCAAAGTTATCTTATCACATGGATGAAATTAATCTCTTATTTATCTGTAAATAAATGGTGCAGAGAGGAGAAGCAGCAATCTTCAAGTAAGAAAAATAAAGGTAAGATATTTTCAGATGGAAATAAATGCTCAGTGACGTCATGCTCTTATATTCAATTTTGTTCCCCACGTTTGCAAAGATGCTTTGAAGGAGCTTTAGTTTTTATAATTATGTTTTTGCTTCAATTTGGTATAAGAGGGTGCAATTTAAAATTCGATACCTTGTTTGCTCAAATATACACAATGGTCACTGAGTTGTCAATTTGCTGAAGATATTACATTATGGCTTTGAGAAAGCTATTAACATTGGTGGCTTTCCTTTCGCATTGCTCAGGGATTACTTTGTAGATTTTAGCAAACAAGGTTTCAAACTTTACGTTGAGGCCTGTTGCATCAAATTCAAGTGAAAACTAAATTATCAAAACTAGAGCTTCTCCATAGCAGCTTTACAAACGCGTTTATAAGTTTGACATAAAATTTGTGTTAAATTGACAGAGTTTGCTGGAAACTTCTCAGGCAATTCGTGCAATAACAAAAGTTGTTTTATGCATGCAATGATAATAAATTATGCATCTAAACATTATTTAAGTCTTTAAAATTTGAGATTTGTGGTGATTGTAAATTGTATTTTTTGCGTATCGTATACTCGACGCTGACGTATAATTCAATTCGAATTTATTTGTATATCGTAGAATTTAATAATTTAAGATACTACAATATACTATACGCGACTCAGGGCAAGCAGCGCTTAACAATCCTGGACCGTCCTTTTCAATACATAATTAAAGGGACCATTATGGAATCAAGGTCATTTAAATCTTTCAATGCTATCCCTGCTAGTTAGGGGTGTGCTATTTTGTAAACTTGGCCATTCACTTTTTAACTATTATTATGAATCATGTAAAAATCCTACAATCATATTATAAATTATATATGTTATCCTTTTATTTTACTGTTATCAATGTAAACTTTTAATTTATGGCATAATTATACTGACTTGCTTACTTAGAATTGTTCTTTTTGTAGATAGCGACTCTGATGATCATAAAAATGAGGACTTACCCAAAGGAGAAATAGTCGAATACCCAGCAAATTTAAATCAAAAAGGTTCGTATTCGCTGAGGTGTTAAGTTATCTTCTGCATTCGAGCTTATCTATCCTTGATCTCTCGCATTGACGGATAATGATCAACGTCCAAGGTTTGATCCTACAAAAACAATGAAAATGAACTATTCTAAATGCACTGAAGAAAACGTTATACCAATCAATGTTAAGTAAAGTTTTAATTTTTTGCAGATCTGTATTACTTTATGCTTGCGCCCACTCTATGCTATGAGCTAAACTTTCCAAGATCACCACGGATCAGATATCGATTCCTCATTAGACGTATTTTGGAAACAGTAAGTAGGAATTATTTTGGTTCATGCAACGTTATTATGTTCAACACTGCAACTGGAATGTACCCAGAACTTCCCCCAGTTAGTATAAATGCTAAATTTTACTTTAATAAAGTTATCATTATTATTATTAAAGTTACTGAAGGCTTTTTGAAAATCAACCGTTACGCTGAAGTTTTTTAATATGAGGAAAATCAGTCCAGCTTTAAGCTTTAAGCTGAGATCTCACCTTCCTATCGAATATTATCTATTCTTCATCTTGCGTTCATACGGTAAACAAACCAGCCCGGGTAGGTTAGATCTCACTCTGCTATGGGTGGGATCTCACACAGGTGGAATGAAAGCGTTAGTTGTATGCATGTGCCTTGTCTAAATGTCTCTAGACACATCTTTCAGTACACAGCCTGGCAGGTGGGAGGATTTCTCGTATAAACGAAGGCTGAAGTTCATCTCGCTTCTCAGCTAATAGCCTGAAAGGTGGCGGTGATTTCTCTGATATAAACATTGAGTAAACTGAAAGACCACATTGAACTAACTTATGAAACTATGAAGAATGATGTGAAAAAGTTTTCCTCGTTTTCTCCTCCGCAGAAGATTTTTCCTCCGCAGGAACATATTTTTTTTCACTTTAATTTTTTTTACTGATTTAAAACGAAGTAGACTTAGAGCAAGTCTTGTCAGTCAAGTTTAATGACTGCGAAATACCTAGTTGGTATCATATGGTTCGGATTTTTACCGAAATATATTGGGATCTACCCGGGCGACTCTAACAAATGTTCACACAGGACAAGTCAAATTATTTGTCACGTAGTAGTAGCCTAAACTCGTCAAATTTAATGTTTTTATGATCGGTCATGTTTTGATGCATGTTATAAGGACGACATCATCCCACCTTCCAGCACATCAGCTGAGAGGTGAGATCCGGCCATTCAATACAAACCTATACGATTTTTATCTTGTGTTTATATGGGAAACGTTTTATCCCATTCAAGGGAGATCCGGCTTGCTTGCTGGATCTTTCAGCTTGCCGGACCTAAACCAGATGGATGAAATTTTGCCATATAAACAAAAACGGCTGGCAGGTGAGATGAAATTGACAGTTGCGCGCAAGCGCAACAGATAAAGACAATAGGGGGATTACAAAAATAAAAGGAGGATAACTCGGGTATGCTCGCGTCTGACTCTGGGAGGTGGAATGAAATTTTCCATACAAACACGCTTCAATTTCATCCCGTTTCTCAGCTGATGGGCTGGAAGGTGGGATGATTTCGTCCATGTAAACAGGTCCCAAATCTCTTTTTTCGTTTATTCAGATAATTTGATGTTGTTACAAATTTCAGAATTATTATGTGAAATAATAGTATGCTCTATAGTATTTTATAATAGCAATGGTTCTGAAATCTATTTGGTCTTTCTCATCATCACTAAAAAAAAATCTTTAAGATTAGCATCAAAATCGAATTTTTTAAACATGCAAAAAAGTTACTGGATCTCCCTGTATAGGGAAGTGTATGATTTTCTTAAAGCGTTTTTTACCAATTGGTGAAACATTATTTATATTTAAAAAGGGATTTTTTTGTGCATTAAAGACTTTGTGCCTAAGCTGTTGTTACTCTTTTCACCACAGCAGTTCTGTTTATCTCATTTCAGCTTTTCCTTTGCGGTTTGTTGATTGCATTGACTCAACAGGTATGACAATTATAGCTAACAAGTAAATGTACGTTGGATGGAATTAAATGTGAGGTTTTTAAGCTTTTCAACTAACCACACTGAGTCTCTTCTGTAGTATAATTCAGCAGTTGGTTTTCATGCTTATTCATTGAGTGATTAATAAATTCATTAAATATTTACGAGGACTGACAGTATCGTGTGATGACATTGAATAACTCTCACAACCCTATTCATACCAACTACGTAGCTAGTACTACCGGCACCCATGTCAAGTAAGTTCAAAGTCTAACCTTCGTGCGGTGAATAGCGTTTTGCATGATACAAAAGAGTTCAAGTGAACAGATATGACATGAACCAAAGCATTTCGATTAAACTACACAAATAATTTTATAGACAGAGGCGAAATTTGTAATTAAATTAACACACTGGTCTCAAAGCGATTATCCCTCGAGAACAAAGCGAAACTCTCTTAACTGGAAAATAAAAACATCTCCTCCGCAATATTGTTTGTTTTCGTTTTCCAGCTGAGAGAATTTCGTTTTGTTTTCGAGGGATAATCGCTTTTAAACTAGTGCATCAATTTCATTATTGCTACAAAATTCGCCTCTGTTAATTTTACACAAACTTTAAAAACAGAGCGTGCAATTCATTTTATTGAAGCAACCGTTTTTTATTAAAATTACCGATTATTGCTGTATTAACATCAACACAATATTGTTCATTTTTCTTCAGCCTAATTTATCTATTCTAGCTTTCATAATTGGATATTTATTAATGACGTCATAAAGTTCAAATGTTCTTGATATCCCAATCTGGCTTCCTCCCTATCATGGCATCTAAGGTCAAGTGCGCCTGCTTACTCCCGCCCTCTTTCTACCCCACACTGCTTTACACTAAAACTAAGCCAATTTTAATGTGGCATAAGCAAATATTGGCTTCAAATCTTCGAATTGTTGATCTCATTGTTTTCTTCCAACAAAATTGAATAGCATTAACACCTCGCGGCACTATTCTGGCGAGACCACGCTCCTACGCAGCGTCTACTTCATTTTCATGAAACGAAATATCTTTGCTTGTGATGGGATATATATAAGATTTATTAGACAAAGAAGTCTTACCCCCCTGAATATTATTTAGTCTTATCCCCCAGAATATTATTTTGGACGCAGATACGCAAATCAAATCCAACAATATTCGTCTTGTTGCATATAAAATGTATTTTTTCATTTTCTTTCTTCATTTTTTTAATTAAACGCTGCTTAGGAGCGTGCTGGCGAGACCTAAACCGTTTCAGGTGGCTTCAGCAAAATCAATTACACGGTCCGTTTTTGAAGGTTGTGTAAAAATTAGTTTCGTGGATCAATCTAAATGCTTTGGCTCATATATGTTCATGGAAACTCCTTTGTATTTCGCAAAACATGCAAAATAAGGAAGGAAACCAACCTTTTTGTTTTTCGCAGTAGTAAGAATTATTTTCAGTAAAATTGATTTTTCTTTTTCATTTTTAGTGGCTGGTGCCCACCGTAATGAACTCAATGAAACCGTTTCAGGTAATTCTACTAAATCTATGCATAAATCTATGTGTTTTTTAAATTCTTCTTTAATTTAAAAATGGTGTGATTCAAATTTCGAAACTTCCGACGAAACTCACCCCTAAATTATATAAATTCACAAAAAGGTTTAAAATTGATGGAGAAATAAATGCACAAAAATTTATATTCTGCTTATATTAATCGTTATTGTATTATCTCATATTTATCTCTTCTATTTTCTTCTATTTTTCTTATTTTTCTACCTTTCAGACATTAGATTACCCACGATTCATCGAAAGAATAATGAAACTTGCAGTGAGTTCGTTAGATTTTTAAATCTCTTTAGCTCAAAGGATTTGCAGATTTACCAGCTGTTTCTTCATGTAAACATGCAAGTTTATTGAACGATCGAGTTGTTTATCTGCATCACATAAAATGTTTGCCAAATTTTTATAAATATACATTTATGCAAACTAAGCAAATTGTTTTTTTCTGAAAAATATTTTGTGTATATAAGTCCGCGTATCAAAGGATACATAGGGTTGTTGCGAACATGTTTGGATGTGGGGGAGGGGTGTCAAGAAAACTGCCCATATTTGTGAAATTCGACATAAAGTTTCTTTATAATTTCATTTACTGCTTCTATGGATGTTTAATATTTGTTTCCTTTATTTACTTATAGAATTTTCCAATTCTCTATCGGAAAAATCTTGTTTCTAATGTTTCATAAACTATAGTGAACCAGTGCAATTTTTTTTCTGAATATTGGGGGAGAGGGCTGTGAGGATATAAACCAACCCAAGTATTAGGTAAAATATTCCCAAGCATAAAGTATAGCTCGTCATTATTTGTAAAGTGAAGTAAAATATTATATTAAAAACTAAAATATTATAAAGTAAAATATTCCCAAGCATGAAGTATAGCTCGTCAATAACTTTAATAAGACTCTTTGCAAAAGATCCATGATAAATATATTGAACATATTTGGAAGTGTGCAGATTTTTTCATGTGAATGGAGATTCAGCAAAAGTTTTCCAGTTGAAACCAATGTCATGGCATTAACTAGAATCAGTATAGGCATGTTAAAAATTCCTGAATTATTCCTATTCATGCGTGCAGGTGATATCTACATAGAATTGTGGGTAACTGCTCCGAAGTAGAGTCTTAGCTTCTTTTCAATTATTATTAATATATGCTTGGGCAATAATAACAACATATGTAGCTTGAAAATGATGCTATAAGAAAGTTTCATTTTAAAATACTATAAGAAAAATATTCCTGTTCGTAAAAACAATATTTCATGATAAAACCTTTTAATGTTGTACAACAAAAGATATTTTCTCAGTCCATATTTTGTTTTCACTTATTTATTAACAATAGTCATCACTTCACTTTAATAGTTTCGTTTTCAACTTCAACACCGGCAACAGGAAGATTTTATTTAAGAAGGCCAGTATAATACCGGGTATTGCATACCTCGTTGGACAATTATATGTTGTAATTACTAGTAATCAATAGTAAAAATTCCAAAGGTTGACTAATCGGCAAAAATATAACAAATTAGTTGCAACTCAATTGGTTAACGAGGTCTGATTTTGTGTTGGCCTAAACACTAAAAAAACTTATATTGCCCGTGTTTCATTATAGCAAACAATTTGTAGCAAACAACATTAGCAAACATTATAGCAAACAATATGTTTCATTATAGCAAACGATATCAGCAAACAATTTGGTGCAACTTTCTCAACCTCAAATATTTTGAAAAATAATTTGAGAAACAACAAATGAAAAATATCAATAAATAATCTATATATATTAATCTATACATATTTTAAAAACAGTAATTGAAATAAATAAATTTAAGCATATCGATCTCGTCTGATCTTTACCATTTATAAACATGTTCAAGCCTTTTTCTGAGGTTCATTGTTTTAGAAAATACATCTCGAGCAATATTCCAATAAACGCCCCCTCAGAGGTGATTTTAAGACTGGTTTCCATATAGTCATAAGCGCCATAAGAGCGCCGGGGACACTGCTGAGCCATTGCTGAACCGACGTTGCGACAGTGCTGCGACGTGTTTAATTTTAATGGAAACATTTTCTTCCAGCCCTTTCGACTGCCTCAGCTATTGCTGTGACACATTTGCTGAGCCCGTAAGAGTTGAATTTAGTTCAACACTTCCGATCCTTACGGCGCTTAAGCCAAAATAAATTTTTATGGATATATCAGTGGAAAGTGCCGGGGACGTGTCTACGATCATGTCATTGTTTTCATAAAACACATGACTGCCATTGCCCAATCAAATTTGAGCACAAATGACACCAATTTAATTTAGTGATGGGCGTTGTTGAGACGTGTCTGCGGCACCTTAAGCGCTTATATTGTTTGCCATTGTTAATCACAGCTTCGTTTCAAGATGAAAAGTTGTCCCAAGAGGCCACTTCAAGATACTAATGCTCATCAGCCTGGAGATTTAATGCTTTCATGCCCGAATTTATTTCCAGTTAACAGGAAAATCATATGTAATTTTTATTTTGCAGGGGGTACCACATACAAATTTAATTTCAAAAGAGAAGTTTTATTTTGTTTATCAATGGGCCATATGGGTGAAGTGGTTAAATGAATATTTTTTGCGCACAGGTTACATGCAGATGTATTCCAGGATTTGCAGGCCAATTTTGTGAAGTTGACATTCAGGAATGTTTATCTGGACCTTGCCGGAATGGAACATGCATTGATTTATTGAATCATTATTTTTGCATATGTAAACCAGGCTTTAAGGGTACGTTGTGAATATAATTAATTTTATTTAATAACATTCACAATTTTTGGACGATCAAACTTTCAGATAGACTCACTACATAAGTTCCCTGTACTTTCGCTCTTTGTTGTTGTTGTTTTCGCTTCGTTAGGATAGCGGAGGAATATCAGGCGGAGGAGCGAACTAACGACTTTTGTAACAAGTCTAACTTTCGGACAGGTTTTTTTCTCGAGAGAAACTCGTTTTTCAACTTCAGGTTACTGTTCTCACTTGATCAATAGATTGTTTTTTACTTTTTTTAGTTAGAATTTATTTGGTCGAGTTTCGTAAAAAGTTGTTTCTTAAATACGAGACTTCGCTGTATTTCTTGCTCAAAATACTGTTGCATGAAACTTCCTGCAGTGCCCCTTTTTCAGTTAAAATTGAAAGATATAAACTAATTGGACGAATATGCCCTTTTCCTGTCGAAGATTTGCTTGATGAACCGAAAAAGAGAAACACTGTAAACAGCTTTGCGGAAAGCGTCCGAAACGTTTTTTGTCCGAAGTTGTTTCACCGAAAATTTTCAACCTGAAACTTTGAGACTAGCTTCAAGGCTCGTTTGTCGTTGAATTCGAACAGGAGAGTATGTAGAAGCGGAGCGAGCAGAGGCGGAGTGTGCTCGTTCTCCTGCTCGAACGTGAACGACCAACAAGACTTTGAGCAAGTCTTTTTTATCTCAATGTAGTTGTTTTTGGGTTGTGAATAGGGAATATTAGCTATCAGCTATGTTTTTTCAAACATGCTGCTTTTTAAGCGTGAAAACAAAAAGGTTGTTTTATAATCAGTGTAATAATATTCATGAGATTGTTACATGTGGCAATAGTCAGCAAATAAATATAAAACTCTTTGTAAATAAACTAATAATGCCAAGATAATGATAAACTATAAATTTTATACTGCTCCTTTAATCTGCTTAAAATTTTGTTTTTGCTATGTCGTATAGAATGTCCGTTGTATTTTAGTATATCTTATGAATGTATTTTGAATTGAATGGAATATTCAGTTAGTAAACGTATTTTTTTGTAGTTTGTACATGATTTCGTTTAATACTTAGGCGTTAATTGTGAAAATGAAACTAACGAATGCTTATCACGACCATGCAGAAACAACGCTCAGTGCATCGATTTGGTGAATAATTTCATGTGCAATTGCACTGCGGGATATGCCGGAACGGTATGCGAAATTGATATAAATGAGTGCACAAATGCTCCTTGTAAGAATGGTGCGCAATGTTTAGATCAAGTGAATAACTACAAGTGTGTTTGTAAACCTGGTAAGTGTGTTTCTTGTTTCATGTTCGCTGCTTTGTTTTATTTGAAATCTTTATCATTCATTAATTGCTCAATTTTTGATTTTAATTTTTGTTAGCAGTTGGCACCACCTTTGCTTCTGATGTTAAACTCTTTATCATTGAAAAAGCTTATTTTACTAGGTAATAAATTGTTTGTTATGTTGCTATGATCGGTGTTTTGCCAAACGCTTCAAGAAGCATGTGAATACTTTAATTCAATACAATTGTTGTGTTGTAGGATTCACTGGAAAGAACTGTGATGTTAACATTGATGAGTGTGCTTCAGACCCATGTAAACACAACGGAACGTGCACAGATATGGTCAATTACTTCATGTGTAACTGCACGGATGGATTCACAGGGAAACGATGTGAAATTAACATCAATGAATGCGCATCTAATCCTTGTCAAAACAATGCGACGTGTATCGATCAGGTATTTGATTTGACATTTTCAGCCATCTGTCAATCAATAATAATCCAATCATCTTCCATTTTGTTTGTCTCTATAAATTTATTATCCAATCAGTTTCCATATTAGTTTCCTTACAATTAACAGAAGGACCCTACTCATGTTTAAATGTCTTTAATTTTCAAGGCGATGTAGAAGAAATGCATGAATGTAATATGACCTGTACATATATACTCGTACATGTTTGGTAAATTATGGTACTAAAAGCTGCAGTCAAAAACAAGACTATATTCAGCACAAACAAGAACAGATTTTGCTACAATAGTGCAATCGACAGGTCATGACAAAGCGAATTCTCTCAAGCAGAAAATCTAAACATGGCTTTGTTTGTTTTGATTTTCTGCTTGAGAAAATTCGCTTTGTTTTTGATGGCTAATCGCTTTGAAATTGGTTTGTCACTTTCACTATTGTTACAAAATCTGCCTTTGTTATTCAGCACACTAGCTTTTCGATCTTTTGCTTTCTTCAGAGTATGACTAAATTTCAAGTGGAACCTCACAAAAGATCTTACATATGAATTTAAAAGCTATTTACAAATATTGATCAATTTCCTATGTGGTTATTAGAGAAAGATAATATATGCATATGTATTTTACTTTCGTCAGTTCGATTCATACCAGTGCAATTGTATGGCTGGATACAGTGGTTATCAGTGTGAAACAGATATCAATGAATGTGATCCTGATCCTTGTGTTAATGGAACATGCACAGATCTACAGAATATGTACAGGTATGTAATAATGCTATTATTTTTCAGATTTTTAGATTTTCATGAAAAGCAGATAAAAATGTTTTTGTTAAACAGAAATACTTTGCCACGTGATACACGAGAAGTGAGGCATCGGAGACCGGGGAGGGGGTACACGTTATATAAGTCTCTGCATATATAAGTCTTCTTAGAATGTAGTATTTGCATACACGTGGGTACACGTTGATTTAATGTTCTCTAAATCGCTTTTTAATAATATATATGTAGTTAATTAATTAATGTATTTATTGATAACGATCAAATGTTTTTGATAATTTTGTTTTTCGTCAACAGATGTAACTGTACGCCTGGTTTTACTGGAAAAGACTGCGACGTCGATATAAACGAGTGTTCTTCAAGTCCATGCCAAAATCTTGCCAATTGCACTGATATGATAAATGATTATCAATGCACATGCGCACCAGGGTATTCAGGAGCGAACTGCGAAGTGAATATCAATGACTGTGATCCAGACCCATGTAATGGAAATGCATTGAACTGCACTGATTTAGTTAATGCTTTTTACTGCGATTGCAAACGAGGCTACAAGTAAGCGTCTCTTTTTAAAATTTTCGGATTGTTAATAGTCAACGTAAAACATTTTAATTGTCTTAAAGTTTTTAAAATTATTAGAACTAAATTGCTTGCTATGGTAATATTCGTTAAAAAAAATTAAGTTGAAAGTAAATTTAAAGCAAGGTTAGAAACTATTGGAAGCTTAATAATCAGCGGGTCACGCCATAAAATAGTCACGCTGCGGCAACCGTCTGAATTATTGATCTAAAATTCTTATGGTTTCTTTTCTCGACAATATCAGTATATTGTTTGAAAATTATGATCATCCAAGCGTGAAATGTTAACGTGTTGAAATATTACCTAATGTAGTTATTTCAATTATTCTGTGCAAACTGCAAAGGCAAAGTTATTTTGAGATCTGAAATTTGTTTTGTTTGTGCTAAAATGAATAGTTCCATGCAAACAAACTTGCTTTTACAATTTTATTAGCACTGCTTTTTTTTCGCTTACAGAGGAGATCAATGCGAAATTCTCATTGACTACTGTACTCCTAATCCTTGCCGCCATAACGGGACATGTGCCAATGTGAGGGAAAGAGCCTCTTTCCAATGTACCTGTGCAACTGGCTACAACGGAAGCACATGTGAGATTGACATCAACGAATGTCTTTCAAACCCTTGCAAAAATGGAGGTGTCTGCAAAGATTTGGTTAGTATGGATTAGTATGTATATTCCTATAGGCTACATACAATATACATTTATGTACGGATATTGAAATTATGATATTGAAATTATAAAATCTCTAGCGCGGGGAGCGTTTATTTGGCTTTTTTAAGTTATACTAAGTGGGGGTCCGGTCGTTTGTAACTAGAATGTGATGTAATTATTCAAAGGAGGAATAGTTGTTTGAAGTAATTTTTATCTGCTATATATTTTGAACGAGGGTGTTGTTTCCCTTGTAGAACATTTATTGTAGCAAAAGAGGGATAATGAAAGCCAGTTTTATATTGTTTACATCTGTATTTATTTACTGTTGTTTGTCATTTACATACTTCAAAATACTTCAAATCTATCAATACTTCAAATCTATCAATACTTAAAATAGCCAACTTTAATTTAATAATTGCGAAACCTTTTATAGACCTTTCTACATACTGATATGTTTTCTTAGATTGGAGCCTACTCGTGTGCATGTCCCATAGGGTTTATTGGACAGCAATGCGAGACAAACATTGATGACTGCGTGAACGTAAATGGAACAAAGAAATGTCTCAACGGAGGAGTTTGCATTGATCTCATAAACGCATTCAAGTGTAATTGTCCCGTCACACACATAGGGAATAAATGCCAAAAAGGTAAATTAGTTTTATTGTAATCGTATGTAATACTGTTCCAGGCCCCTTAAGTATTTTTAAGGAAAAAAGAAAGCTGAAAGGAAGGGGAAGAAGAAAACGGGAGTGATTCTACGGTTTGTGTTGAAAATATAACAGACCTTACATTGCATGACAGTTGGAAATATTCGTTAACTATTGACTTTATTTATAAATTTATTTATCTTTATATTATCTTCCCATTTTTTTATTTTCTTTTCTGGTGTTTTTTTTTTCAAGTTACACGATTATTTTTTGTAAGCAACGTAGAATTTTGGGTGATACTGAAGTTGTTTAATTTTCAGTCAAAATTTAAAACTCAAGTTGTTTATAATGGTTTCTTAGATATTTACTGAGCTTAAATTGTACTGGGTAATTGAAAATAGTATTGAAAGTAGCACTGTGGTTAAACAGTCCCGTTCACGGCCATAGTGCCCTACTAAGAAATGTTTACAGTTTCAAACGAAGAAACAATACGAGATATGATATAGATAGTTATCAGAAAATTTGGATAAATCAAATCTTTCCTTGATAAAATTGGGAAAATTTGGTGATGTTATACCTTTTCTCTCAAGAC
>JAYJMH010013856.1:0-22053 GCA_036873815.1 Phacellophora camtschatica | reverse complement strand
CATATGAATATATCAGCCTGTTTTTGGTTCTTATCTTTGGGCACCTTTTTCTACAAATCAGTCTGTATGTTCTTATTTTTCTATGTTCTTGTTTACGGGGTTTCACTGTAGTACTTAAATCAGAATTTTTTTAAAAATACGATTAAGAAGCTTTTACTGGCAAAATTTGATCAAAAATGAAGAAACTTTCACTAGTGGAGCCTAAATAGTCTGCGCATGGACGGTGGAAATCAGTGGCGTTATTTTTGGCCCCCTGGTTGGGACACCCTTTCTATGAGTGAATTAGTTTCAAGTTGCTGCATTTTCACTCAAGTTCAAGCTTCTAGAAATTGTTCTGATGCATTTACTATCAATGAAATTACGTTAAAAGACACTTTGTAAACAAACAAAAGCAAACAAAAAGCATCAAACAAATAATGGCAGAAGCTTTCTGAAAATTGAAAACAATTTGTAATAACAACATTTCTTTTACAATAAATTTCATTAACATTACTATACATGGGTTTCATTTACATTATATATGTTATGTATATAATTACAATCTCAATTATATATATAAACAATTCAACATTCAAAATTGCTTGTGTATCTCTAGTTGAGGCAGCTGTGGAACTTTTGTCTTCCGATATCCCTTTGGGTGGTTGATCGTTCGCTGCTTTTTTTGACGAGAGAATAGTGATTCTTTTATATTGTGGGCATGATGGTGATTATGTCCAGCCGAAATTGCCCTTTTTGAATGTTCTGTGGAAGGTTCATGGATAATGGATAATGAAGGATCGTGGATAATGTTCCGGTTCTAGAAGAATTCAGAAAAATTTATATAATTGTTGCTTGTCAATAGTTTCTTTGACTTGCCGCAAGTCTTCGTTAAGAAAAAAGAGAAGAAAAAATAAAAGGAATCTCTTTTTCTCTCTTTTATTTCGTTTTTTCCTCTTGTATTTCCCTATAAAAGACTTAAGGCAAATCAAATAGTTTCTTTGATCGCAAAACCACGCATTGTTGTAGCGAAAATAGAATATTAAAAATGTTGTGTTTCAAGCGGCATAAATTGTTCTTTTTTCAAAATTTTCTTTCTTGCCATTAATAAATAACTTGATAAAACAGTCTTATTTATCACATACTTGAATACTACAAAAGCGTCATTGAATACTAAACAGTATATAACAAGGGACAATTCGTAGAAGGGCAATGTGGCCTTGAATCTGACTGTTTAAGCCCAGTACTATTATTCAATTATATATTTTCGATCACCCACACTATTTTCAGTTATATATATATATTTGATTATCTAGTACTATTTCCAATCATTTTTTTTTAACACGGTATTAAACGTATTAGCAACCATTTAAGCAACTGGAGTTCAAAATTTTGGCTGAAAATTAAGCACTTTCAACACTACCCAAAATCCTGAGTTGCTTATGGAAAAAAATCATGCATGTACAAAGTTACATGAATGTCGTCTAATACTATAAATTACATCATTTTGACGGTTTAAACTCCGTTTTAAGGTAAGATGTAGCGGCTTTTATAGAAATCGATCAAGTGGCAATCCAAAAATGTAATATTGTAAAGTTGGAAATCAGTTATACAAACTATTGTCTCAATATGAGTGAGTGAGTTATCATATTTAACGTGCCTAGCCCGCGAAAGTCTCGAGATGACTTGTTTCCAGCAGGGGACACGGGTTATACATAACCTTTCAGTTTCAGGCACATAAACGTGCTATTCTTGCAAGGTATGGATTTCTGCGCTTGGGGCAGGGGGTCCACTAGGGCGACCCTGGGCCTTCCTCTCGATGTAACCACACCTCGTGATTCCTTTTGCCTTTGCCTGGAAATACAGAGAGTTAGCAGCTCTCCTCACACTTTCGCAGCAAGTATGACCTTGGTGGGATTCGAACCCATGACCATGCGATCATGAGTCCGGCGCCTTAACCACTTGGCCATGCTTGCTCCATGAGTGGGACATATGGCCATTCCCGGGGTAAAAGGGATCAAGCAAAAACTGCTGACTTTGCAATTATTTTATCTCACATCACTAAAAATTTCAGCGTGCAAATTCCTTGGTTAATTGATAAAAGTTTTGCAAAAATTGCGATAATTTTTTTGCGAATAAACTAATAACAAAGAGATTAATGTTTTAATAAATAAGTAAACAAATATACAAGTAAACAAATATATAAGTAAACAAATATACAAGTCAACAAATATATAAGTAAACAAATTTATAAATAAACACACAAATAGCACGTACATATCCCCTTCTAGCTTTTTCTCTCTTTCTTTAATTTGTCCATCGATACTTCTGTCTGCCATAATTGTCTTCATTTGCTCGTCAAGTTTTCTGCAGTTTTCTTTCAGAGATTGAATAATCTATGGAAAATAGAAATTAATTTATTTTTAAACAGCACTTGCGTTCTATTATTCCATGGAAATTCTTTGTCTTTCTTGATGTTTTCATCTAAAAAAAATGTCACCGCAAACCACTTGAGATTCAAAAATGTACATATACATTAACCACAAAAACGATACTACATAAAATACACATTTATGCAAGAGAAATAACATTAGAATTTACCATAATTTACTGTTAATCTTGTTAGTCAAGCGGTCTGAGAGTGTTAAGTAATTTATAGTTGCTGTCAGAAAATGTCACCGCAAACCACTTGAGATTCAAAAATTTTTAAACATTAACGACAAAAACGATACCATATAAAATATACATTCCTGCAAGAGAAAGAACATTAGAATTTACCATACTTTCTTCTGAGAGTTTTAAGTAATTTATAGTTGCCATCAGAATTCTTAATATTAAGGTATTTATTTTGCATTATCTCCTTCACGTAAACAAAATTACCTCTTGCTTGTTTGTCAAATTCCGGCATTTCTCTTCGAAATCTTCTTTCAATTTTTTGTGTTGCTGTTCCAATGTTTTCTGGTCCCTCGTTGAGCTTTCAATAGAATCTTCCAAGTCCTGACAAAAATTTGATCATGATTAAAATAAACTCTTTCACCACGGGAATAACCATATGGCTTATTGATTAACGACGTAAACGTCATATTTTTGTTGCGTAAAAACAAACAGTGCTTTTCTAAACAATAGTACTGTGAGGTCAAGAAAATTATAGAACAGTTAGCCCCACCATACTCAAAACTCAAGTGGAATGAAAGTTTGTTTGAAACAGCGAACTTTCAAAATAACCGAACCTAAATCAACAATCGAAGCTCTCAAGGAATATGCAGTCGAATCCAGCTGTTTTGTATATCCCTTGGGAGCTTCCAGTGTTGATTCAGCTTTGGTCATCTCAAAAACCACCTCGAACACATTTTTATTTCCCTTCAGAGTTTAAGATAGTGAGGTTCAACCGTACTGCACTTTTAATCGGTTCCCCATGGAGTGAACCTTAACTTGAACTGTTCGGTATAGCCTAGCCCTTGGGAGCTTCCAGTGTTGATTTAGCTTTGGTCATAAAACAGTTCAAGCCAACCAAGAGTTTGAGTTGCAAAGGTTTAACTATAGAAGCTAAATCAAAAGAAAAACGATTTATTATTCAATAAGAAACCCAATGATTCACTTCAAATTTAGGCACCTCAACATCACGTATGCAATTACGAAATTTGTTCTGCAACTAAAATCTTGCTTTTCAAATATCTAACCGTTTTCAATTTTTTCATCTTGAACAATGCAAAATTACAAACATTTTAAATAGGACACTCACATCAATTTTTCTGGAAAATTCCTTCTTCGCCTCTTCGCTAACTGCAATAAGCTTTTCGTATCTCATTTCAGATTCTTCAATTTCAAGTTTATAATCCTAAAAAATAAAATATTCGACAATTATAATATCGTAAGACATCAAATTTTATGATATTTAACAATGAAACAAACTGATCTTATCACAGCGAATTAATCGATCGCTCCTTCATTTTCGAACGCTCCTTCACACTTGCAGATGTGCTAGAAACTTGTTCCTGGTTCAATATTTCAAGATTATGTTGTGACGACTTTAAGTGAATTTTCCACAAAAAATCTGCTTGACTATTCTCAAAATATTTTCCTTCTCAGCACTTTGTAAATTTAAACAACACAAACCTCGCTAATACAAGCTATGAATTTCGAATTTTCCGAAGCCTATTTCCAGTATAGCTCATGCTATATTTTGCTCATATTTAAGAAAAACAAACAAGAGTTTTTAATGCATCCATGTTAAATTTCAGCAAAAGGGATATTTTACCTTGTTTTCCTTCTCCAATTGTTGCAACTTTCTTACTTTCTCTTGCAGTTCGTTCTTCAAAGACTGTTCTGAATCATTCAGCTCTCTTTTTCGTGCTTCTTCCTGCAAGTAATAAAGAATCAACAATGAATTAAGATCTCATTGATCCCATTCCTTAGATCGTAGAAATCACATTGTTAAGTTCGTCTTTTGTTTTTTCAATGAGGAACAACACGGGAAAATTTTATAAACAGAAGATGAACTTAACAATGGGATTTTTACGAGCTTAACAATGGGGACAATGGGATCTTAACAAAGGGATTTTTACAAGCTTAACAATGTTAACAATGGGATCTTAACAATAGGAATTAACACTTTGACGAATAGATTTCACACCTTTTAACGCAGCCAAGCATATCACAATTAATAAAACCGCATAGTTGATTCTGATTTGATAAACAAAACAACAATTTTGATTGGATCGAGTGCACTCAAAGGTGTGAAATCTATTCTTTTCAATCGCAAATCGCAAATCGCATTGTTGTGTGCGAGAATTGAATATTTGATTCGCGAAATCTGCCTTTGTTACAAGAAACTCGTTCACTCGCACATAAGAAACTTGTCCATACATATTTAGATTTTGTAAAACGAAATATGCAGGTCTTGCACATGACAGTTCGATTCACATTGAATAGAACAGAATACATTTCAGTGCAGGTGTAAAATTCATTCTTCAGAGGACTGGATTTTTTGTTTTGCTGAAAATACAAATCTGCTGTTGCTGAAATATATAGATCTAAGACATTATTTAAAATACACTTTTTTATAAGAGCAACCTATATAAGAACCGCTAGGCTAAAATTGTTTTGGCATCTCGAATTGCTTTAGTATCTCAGAAAATAATTACCTTAAGTTAAAAAAAGTATGCAGGCGTTGAGCACTTGGACTTAGAATGGGGGTAGCTTTTTTCAGAAAATTTGTAAAATCAGTCGAGAAATAAGAACAAATTTAGGCTTGAACAGAAGGTAACTGTTCTTATAAAAAACGTGCATACCAATTTATAAATGTCATGTTTGAAAAGTATTCAAATCATTTACACTAACATAACAAAAGCAGAATTAAAAATATCTTCATAAAAACATCTTTACAAAATTATGTGCATCTTTTACAACGTTTCTTTATGCCTTTTATTTTATTTCTTAAATTTTCTTAAAACGCTGAAATCTCCAGAAATAGCTAAGTTTTGTGAAAAGAAACTTAGTTATCTTTTTCCCAGGTTTAGGCCACCAAATAGTCAGTGCGGAGGCCGCAAAGCATCGCTGCTGTTATTAATGGGTATTTAAACAGCACGCCAGCTGCAAATATCGAAATGACTCTCAAGCAAGAGGAACGAACAAATATCGTAAGTAAATCGGCTTATGGATAAGATCATCTTGTAACCTTTTCAACATCCGTTTCTGAATGAAAGAAAAAACGTGGCGTTTGGTCCTTTAGATAAGCAGGATATAGTTAGTATCCGTTATTTGGAGTTGTCCGAAATTTTGCTTGAGCCATTCAAACCAAACCCAGTAGTTTCCTTATTGTTACGAAAAGGTGCAAGCAACGAAACAAAACACACAAGGGAAAAAGGTTTTCAGTTTTTATCTTCCAATGTTCAGTCCGGCAAAAGGTCCCGATCGAGGGACAGTTTCTCAATCGGGGGACTTATTGTATTAGTTACTCAATCTGGGAATGCTATGTTGTCTCAATTAATTATGTCAAGGCTTTGATTTTTAACCTTCAAAATTCATAGACAGCCTGTACCCAACGCCATGGTAGATTTTTTCACGCGGTGCAAGGCAGTTTTCTGACACGCTGATTGCAATGGTATCAAAATAAAAGTGCGGTTTTCCCTCGTTTTCGTCGCAACGCTTGTTTTTCAAATTCCTTCCTCGATCGGGGAACAGATGTCTTTGTTTTGAACGAGCTGTCTCCAGATCTAATGCCGATCCCATGTCTCTCGAACGAGACTTTTTCCCGGATTGGTGTTGTGATACTGTTGCCATGTTTTTAACATTGGGCCAAAAATCGACGTTTTGACGTGGAGACGATTCTTAAAAATAAAACGTGTGAAATTATAAACACGTACCTCTTCTATGTGCTCTTTGACTTGACTCTCGAAGGCCTGTTGGTGAAGAGAATTAAACGATAAGAGCCCGGTTGTCTTTGCAGTTTTAATCACCCGCAATTTTAAAGCTCGGACGAATGCAACAGGGCTTCTGTTGCCAGACACCTCCATGCTTGGAATCAGAGAGAAATGCTTGGAATATCAATCCACAGCATTCATAAACAAATAACATAAATTCTGAAACACCTTCCTTCAGACAGACAAGGATGATGGAAACGTGACTGTTTCAGACTTTATATCGTCAGTTCATGAATGAAAATCTGATCAGTGTCAGTGCAACAGCGATTCTCCTCAAAATAGATAATTCCAGGAATAAGCGAGATATCGATAATTTTGTCATATTGTAAAACCAGGACTCAGGAAAACCAGGACTCAGGAACATAACTGTGGGCAACATTCATGGTTGAAAATAAATTGACAAGAACGACGCAAAAAAACGATAAACTCAACCAAATGTTTAAGGCTAATATTTCGCCATGGCATAAAGGGATGCTGTTGCCATGTTTTAACATTGTTTTAGTGTTAATGAACATCTTGTAATCTTTTCGTATACACAAGTTTTAATTTCTTCAGAGCAAAATGGGAGAAATTACAAAATTTACACTAATTTGAATTTTTTTTTTTTATTTTTTTTATTCACTTTCTTTAAAGTTGGTTTAATTATAATAATAGTTACAATTTACAAGAAATCTAACTAATTTATACCAACTAATGTTTGGATGTTTGGTGAAGAGTTCGCTACGCAAATGCTTTGACCCTCTGTACAATATATATTTTAGATTGCAGAGTTCGGTACGCAGTAATATTAATGACCTCTCTGTGTACAGAAAATCCAACAGTTCCGATTATGAGCTGAAAAGTGAAACAAGTTTAAGCAAATTCAAGTTAAGAAAAAAACAAGTTTAAACAAGTAAACGGCTTTGAGGTGAGACAAATTTCGGCCTACGTTTACATAAAGAAGAGGCCCCGATGAGGCTATGATCTAAAAGTGAAAGACAAAGAAAACAAAAATAAACAGAGAGACAAAACTAAAAAAATAAGAGACAAAAATAATCAGCAGAGGACAAAATCCAATTGAATTTAAAATGAATGGAATTCACACAAAATTCGCCCCCGTTCACACCGCGGTGAGACATTTTCCCCGGCAAGGCGGGATCCCAAAAGCGAGATCTCAGCACAGTGGGATATCTCGGCAGTCATATGAACACGATTGAAACGATATGAAGACTTACACCAACAATAGGGTTTCACGCCAAAAATGTTTATCTAAGTATACCAGGGTATCTCGCCTCGCATGAACATACAAAAAACTGATTTCTCGCCTTACCGAGCTGATCCGTCTGTCGTGTAAACGCAATATGAACAACACAAAAGGTTATGCAGGAAGGTGGGATCTCACATCACAGCTCACGGCCTCAAAAGTGGAATAATATTCCTAAACTGAACACGCACTAATACTCTGAACACGCAAAAACCCGCAACTGAACACGCAAAAATATATGGAATGGCAATTACTCGCACCATTGTCTTCATACAAATAACTATGGTACTGGGTCCATCTTCATTAAACAGTCAAAGTTTTAATAAAAACTGTAGTCCTGGGTCCTCTTAGAAGGTCGTGGAACATATATCCTGAACCATTTTTTAAAGGTCCTGAGTCCTGGAACCAGAGTCAACTTCAGATGGTCTTGAGCCTTAGATCCCGAGTCCTCATTAATGGTCCTGGGTCCTCTTGCCACTGACTAAAGTCATAGGTCTTTCTTAGACAATCCTGTGTACTCTTACTATAAACCGTGGTCCTGGGTCTTTTTTAGATGGTTTTGGAACATCCTAATGATCCTGAGTACCCTTACCAATAACTACGGTCTTTGGTCCTTTTTAGACGATCCTTAGTCCCGGTTAGTGGCTCTGAGTCCCGGTTTTCCTGGATGACGATGATTCGAGCACCCCATGCAGATAAATTATACTTAATGACAAGCACACCACTTGAACAACTCATGAACTTAGTTAAATTATCTGTTAAGTCTGTTAAACAGCATCATATCACAGCTCCACTGTGATGACTTCATCAAAGCATGAAATATTGCTGAAGAAACGAATATACCAAAACATCCTTCAACGCTTTTACCCCCGTATTTGTTGAATTTCATTTATTACAGGAAACTTTTGAACCAGTCTTTTAACAAGGAATTCGATGTGAGAAACAAATTCCAAAGATTTAATTTTGAAGAAACCAGAAAAAAATTTAAAAGCCATCAAAAAATAATGTACAGGAGTTTCGGCAGCTGACGAGTAGACAAACACCTTTCATTAGAGCATTTTGAAACTTCGTAATGAATAAGAACCTTTGTTGGGCTCACTTCAAAATGTAGGTTTCTTATGTGTGGCTTTTTACTATACACAGTATTTTAGGCCTCTAAAGAAATTAATGCTTAGAGGAAGGAAGAAAAACCAAGCAGCGACACAAAAATGAATTAATCTAGCCATCTTTGCAATCTGTGCACCCAAAATAGTTTTAGAATGCCACAGATTCCCTGGATTGGATGAAATCCCTCCACTTTTATCCCCCCTTCCGAAAATAAGTCTTCACCGGAAACTGCCATTTCAGTTATATCTAAATACAAATGTAGTTTATTTAATGTGTTATAACTCATTGCCCCTCTGAAAACGCCATAGGACAATGGAAAATACAACAAAATGAAAACATTATTGGGGGAAGGGAAATCTAATATGCTAAATGTGCGTGAAAAAAATTGAAATATTTTTTCCTCAAATGAAAAAAGAACTGTTATTAAATTTACGTATACTTGCTAAAGTAAAAATCCTTTTCTCTCTGAGAAACTTCGGATTCAGGACTAAATTTTGCAGGACTAAAAAATTGAGGACTAAAAATTTATTAACAACTTCTAAAATTATGTGAAAGTAGAGTCATATAAACGTATTGAAGGAAACAAACAAATGTTATATGCCAAACCCAAACCCCGCCTACTTTCCATCGTTTGCTGAGGAAGGTTTCTAAAGACCGAACGTTACTCTTAGAGGAAGGTTGATCATTTTTCTGGACCTGGTTTAGACGTCAATTAGTTAATTAGCTAATTAGTTAATTCGTTAATTAGCCTATTAAGGTCGACCCAAATTGTGTTTTTCCCCACTTTTTATGTGCTTAATTGTGTTCTTTAATTCAGGCTGTTTGGTTCGGCGCATGAAAAGTATCAAGGAACTGTAATTTCTTCAGTTCCTGTCACAACTATTGGCCATTATAATTAAAATCCAGGAATTACGATTTCCTTCATGGAGTAATGAGTAAAATAAGGTAAAACAAATTGGAACATACCATCAATTCTTCTAGCTCCCTTTGCATGTCTTCTTTTTCTCGTTCAACAGTTTGCAGTCGCTCCGAAGATGTTTGGCTGGCTGCAAGGGCCTACGGATAAAACAATGGTCCCAAACAATAATAATTACAGTATAAAACCATTGACAAAACCAGCTGTAAAAAAATTAAAGCATGGCTTTGAAGTGGCAAATCTAAAACATGGTTTTCAAAATAACAAATTTAAACTAAACATAACAAGACATTTATTTTAAGGATTTAACTTATGCACCTGCACCCAGATAATTGTGAAATTTTGAGTGACAAATAAACGTAAACATATAAAAAAACATATACTATAGATGGTCGTAGCCTTAAAATAACATATCTCACAGAGAGAAAATAATGCCCATTTTCAGATCTGACGTCAAATTTAGCACATAAAAAATCTAAAAAAATTAAATTATTCAAAATGCTGAAATCTACTTCCGAGATGTGTCTTACTGAGAATGCTTTGGCTATTGAATTGAATTTATCTGTTTGCTTACAAATAATAAAGCTGATTGCAAATAGCAATAATATGACGTCAAAACACACGTTCTTTGCGCATGTCAATTAGTGGATCATATGATGTCAAATGACGAACGTTTTCTGAAAAGTATAATTTTGATTTAATTAAATTTAATGCAAAAACAGCTGGATTCAACACAACTGCACGTGTGCAACGAAAAGAACCAAATTCAAAATATAATTTCAGCAAAGAAATCAGTTTATTTTTCAGAGAAAAAAGACAAATTAAATAAACAAAAACCTGAACGACCTTGCATTTTCGTGGTTCGACACTAAAAATATGATGCTTTAGCTGACAAAAAAACACTCGCACCAAAAAATGCTCGCTTAAAAAACAAAACGCACCAAAATGACATCCTTTTCAAACGAGAATATAGAGTCTGACCAGCCTCACTCTTTGCCAAGACGAGGCAGCGCTGGCAGCTGCAGGAGTGGAAAGAGAAAAATCTCCTACAAAGTAGCAAACAAAAGAACAAGCAAAATATTTTCAGTTGCACCACGGAGAAAAAGCTTCCCGCAACAGTATCACCATGAAAAGATTCATAGACAGTCAACAAAAGAGGACAAACGCGTTAGTATGTTGCGTGAGGTTTTACGAAAAACAAACAGCCAGTCAAACAGTGAATCAGACTTACCAAAACGTGCGTGTTCCCGTTGCACAGAGCGTGACAGCAAAACAGACAGTTGTTATCGTGACGACCTACCGTCAGTTGTCATCGCCGTTACGAACCGCGCGAAAGAATCCGCGATGAAACGAAGCCAAGATGAAACGCGGTACAAACTGAACACGATTATGCATAGGATCGAAGCGGCCTTACGAAACAGCGGCGACGATTTTGAAAGAAAAACAATAAGTGGTGCTGACTCGAAAGAAACTACACTTTCTAGTCGAACAGGTTTGAATCTCGAGCAAGAAAGGGAGAAACAAGACACCCGTAAAAAGTTGCTTACGACTTTTGTGTCGTCAGTGAAAAATTCGAAGAATAAAATCGAAGTCATGCAAGATTTGTACGATTGGTTTATGCAGCAGAAAGAAGATGGTGAAGTCGAAGCGAAGGAAATGGAGAAACAGAAGGAACGTTCGAAAGAAATAGCAGCAATGCACACAGCAATGATGACATCCATGACAAAAGTTAAAACGACGTCAAACAAACTGAAGAGAATAGCAAAACAAATCATGGTAGCCAATAAAATGACAGAGAGTCGCAATAATATTGTTAGCAGCACAAAAACGAGCAGCCACGAACAGGCTGGGACAAGCGAAAGTGTCATCACCGCGGAAGAGCTCGGAGACAAGAAAAACTGGAAGCTGGCAATGAGAAAAGTCGTTGCAGATCTCGAAGAAGCATCCAGATTCACACATCAAGAAGCAAGTAGAAAAATTTTGCAAAACGTAAACAAGCAATTCAAAATGCTGACATCAGCGATTGAAGATAGAGTTACGGAGTTTGGTGATCTCGAGGCTCGGTTTGCAGAAAACGAAGCAGCCTTGCAGAATGCGCTTAAGGTTGGGGAAAAGTATGAAGAAAAGGCACAAGACAATGCAGAAGAGCTTGTACGATTTGAAGAAGATAACGCTTTATTGCGAAAGAAAGTGAATGATATGGAAAAATTGCTTGCAACGAATCAGACAAAAGTACGAGAGAAAGGAAGATCCACGCTGATGCCAACAGGTGCAGGTCTTGCTGAGCCTAACAGCTCTGCATCAAAAACCAACAAACAGACACTTGACATAAACAAGACGAAATCAATCATCGAACAGGCAAAACAGGAGCTTGATGTTATTGATGAAAGCAAAGATATGACGAAGGACACGAATAAGCTGCCGCCAATGTTTCATGAAAACGACCCTGCAGACGGCATTGTGCTCGCATCGAAACCAATTCAAGATGCTTTGTTGACAGAAGATAAATCACAAATTGATGCAAATGCTTTCATTATCAAAACATTAGAAGAGACAGTCGCTTCTCTTATCGGAGAACTTGGTGACTCAAGAAAAGTGATCGAGAAACAAGCTATAAATATCACTGATTTGGAGACTGAAATAAATCGTAACAAAGCACTCAAACATCGCATAGAGCAGCTAGAGTTAGAGAAAAATGAGCTCAGCGATGAGCTAAAGACGTCGCTCACAGCGTACGAACAGGAAATATCAGAGCATAAAAACAAAAAAGATGACCTGACTGATTTAATAGAAGAACTCAAGAATAGTTTAGTCATCAAAGGAGATCAAATTTCGCATCTTCAAAGATGCCTGGACATAGTTACTGCCGACATGCAGCTGTTGCTAGACGAGAAGATTGCCTTAGAGCAGAAAATATGCAATCCAGTTGTCACAATCAAAATATCTGACAGTCTTTCGAAGCAACAAATGTTGACCAAGCTGAAAAATCAATATGAACATGAGTTGCAGAAACTCAGAGATTTCTTGTCAAGAGAGCATCAGAGATATTTGGCAGAAAACAGAAAAAACTTAACGCAATATCAAAAGGATGTTAGCCACATACACAAAGGTAGCACGCTGTTGCTGAGAACTGTGAACAGATTCAAAGAATCCTTAGCAAGAATCCTGGAGAAAGAGTCGCTTGACGAAGCAGCGTTTGAGATGAGGCAACTCGAATCCCTACCAATCAAACCTTCATTTTCCAGCACCAACGAAACAAAACAGACACTAACAATGATCGGGTACCAGGCAACAGAGCTGCTTGTCACTGTGGAGAATAAACTTTCAAAAGCGTTGCTGAGCAGAAAGTTAAAAGTGCAGGAGGCTGATACCGTGAAAGGATTTATATTGCGTGACTTAGACACGCAGAAAGAGAAGCTGCGAAAAACGAAAGAAATCATTGCTATCCAGGCAGAAAAAATGAAGAAATTAGACGAAGCGAACCAGGCTTTGTCGAACGATTACAAAGACCTTCTTGGAAAGTGTCAATCATTGGAGAGAGAGTTTAACCCGTGTCGGCAGCTCGTCGAGAATCATATAAAGCTGAAGAAAGAATTCGAAAAGACACAGCAAAAAAAGAGAGAGAAAGCAAAGAAAAATTGTGATAATTTGAATGAAATCGAGAAAAACAGGGAACAGCTGAAGCGGGTAGTGAAAAATCAACAGCAGTTGATAACCAATCTGAACTCAAAAGACATGTTCACAAAGGACGACAACAACAAAAGAGAACAAAAGCATGCACCGAGAACTGCATCGATGTTCTATATCGCAAAGGATCGCCAACGCAAAAATCTAGATATTCTTAACACGGCATTTGGGAATAAACAAATCACATCAAATACCCTTGAGAAAACTGCTTCGTTGATAAATAAAACAATGGAACTCCCAAGACTGCGGTTCGTGCATCTTGTTCGACGGTATGTTGCACACACGAAAATGAAGTTGATCAAACAAGTACTGAGAGATGCGGCGGGAAAGTATAAAAGTAATATGAGATTAAGTGAATATGTCAGAAAAATGGAGAACAGAATTGTGGAGAAGACAACGAAATGGGAACAAAGAAAAACAGAGCTTGTTGAGTACAGAAGTACTGTTTTATTGCAGCTCATGGAGAAATTTTCTGCTGTCAAAATCGAAACTGGATTATTGCTTGTAGAACCGTTGAGCAGAAGTCAAAGTCATCGCTCGTTGGCTCACAAAAAAGAGAAGAAAATGAAATATTCTAAACCAGAAAGACACGAATTGATTCCTTGGAATGAACGCATTGTAGGGAAATCAATCCAGCTTCAAGCTGAAGAGAAATGCACAATGTGGCAGCAATCTGATATCAGGTATTCAAATAACGTGCATGTCACAATCCCTAGAATAGTTGATTTAGACATAAACAGATGGAAGTATTCCGCCAAGAACTTTTTGATTGGCGATTTAAATGAGATCAAAAAGCTTGAAATATCAAAGACACGAATGAAGGAAATAAAAATGGCCTATGCCTCGAAATTAATGCTTCCTCCTATTGCCTCGATATACCCCAAAATGCCATCGAAAAAAGACACAACAAAGTACTAATTTATTTAATATATATAATTTCTCATAATTTCTAATAGATATCATGTATAATATCATGAAAACTGTATAAATAATAACATTTAAACACAAGGAAGTCAAATTAGAAACATTATTTTATGCACTATAGTGGAAGGAAATTGAATGATCAATAAATACCTTTGTAAGCTTTTCCTGGAACTCTTTCACTCTTCCCTCGCTATCCATTGTAACTTTAGTGAGCATTTGCTGAAGATCTGAAACATTCGATTTTGTGTCTTCGTTTATCTGGAATAAAAGGTTTTTAAATTTTGATATGCTAATGATTACTGAAAAATTTATTAAGAAATGATTTTGACACTTTTTAGTAGATATCTAGTGACATAATCCTTTTTCGAGAAAAACGCCACCATATTGTTTAGGTGGCAAAAGAACCGCGATTTCCAAAAGCCACTGCCGAGAGTAATAATATGCAAAATATTTCAGAATTGAGACAAAAATTTATCGTGCATACTTCACATCCTTTTTATCCCTGGTGAGACATAAGAATGCAACGATCTTTCTCCTGTCTTGTGCAATGTATTCTGCCTCGCACCAGGTTGACTCACCTCCGTTAACTCTGTAATCACAGTTCTTCGCCATGTTGCTTTAGGCCTTCCCCTTTCCCTCTATTTGAGGGTTAATTTCAGGATACCATACAATTTCAATGCATATCTTTAAAATCTTTATTTTAATTTAATATAGTTTTTGCTATTGCCAACCTCTTCATAGACTCCTTTGGGGGCTCTTCTCCAAAACGAGAAATATTTCCAGAAAAATCAATTGAAATTACATACCGGGTGTCCCAAAAACCCTTACATGGATTTTATATTTTATCACAAACGTGAAAATGCAAAACTCAATTATAATTACTAGCAATAGATGAACTAATGAACTAATGAACTGATAACTAATGAACAATTTCAGACAATATTGATCGTAAACATGCAGCAGCGGGCTATTGGAATTCTTCCTTTCGTTCAAAAAGCAGAATTCAATAATTCTTTGAGTTTCGCACAGTTCCAAGATTTGAAGGAACTTCTTCACTTTGACAGACAGTTTTGATATGAACGAATCACAGTCAACGACACATTCAATGATTTTGGAGGAGGCAGTGACCAGACAGATAATGTTAGGGCTTTGTTTGTCTGATTACACAATAATTGAAAAGGGGCAGCTCTGAAAGGATGCAAGTCCTAAAAACTATTCAATGGCGAACTGCTCTATTTTTGTTTTTTCAAACTAATAATTCGACAATATCTCCGCTTATGCACTCGCATTCTCCCTAAGGAGGTCCCAAATTGTTCGTTAGTTATCAGGTTTTCTATTGCAGGTAATTAAGTAGAGCTTTGTAGTCACGTTTTTGCAATAAAGTTGCAAAACGTGTCCCAAAACCAATGTTTTTTTGGGACACGCGTATTTTAGTGACACGCGTACTTTTTTGGGACACACGTATTTTAGGGACACGCGTACTTTTTGGGACACACATATTTTAGGGACACACATATTTTAGGGACACGCGTATTTTTTTGGGACACGCGTAATGTATTGAAAGGTAAAATGAGTATGATGAATTGTAAACCCAAATTTTAAAAACTCTCAACCTAAAAAATCTGGGCGGCGTTTCTCAGAAAGGATTTATTAGTTTACATTTGATGGGATTGTATTCAGTACAAGATTGAAAACATTGAATAACAATTTTACCTTGGCCAACTTCGCCTTTAAATCAGATGTATGGACCTTGCTTTCTTCTAATAACTGAAAAGAGATAAGAAAAATATGAATCGATTCATTCTATCAAAAATCATGAACACATATAAAGTAAAACCCAGCAAAAAGAGCATAAAAATAAAACCAAATGGGCTGAAATCGAAAATGTACTTTTCCAGACCATGCCAGACCAGAATCACAGGCTATTCCAGTAATATCGATAACACACTGCACACTGAATGCTCAAAAGTTAGGCTCTTTTTGTGGGGTACTAATCAATGAAATATTTAAATATCTCTGATGGATGATCGCTTTGAAATTAATATGTCGATTTCACTATTGTGACAAAATTTGCCTCTGTAGTTTCCTTGCAATGTTAAAAGAAGTAGTGAATAGATTTTGTAAATTTAGGCTTATTTCAAGGGTCGCATTTATTTTGAGTTAAATTTGATGATATTAATTAAATCCATGATCAAACCATATTAAATCTCTATCATTTGAAGCCACGTGTCAAACTCGATTGAAGTTATGATGCTCTTCACAGCGTAGGAAAATTAATTAAAACTAAATGAAGCTCAACGTTTCAATCCAGACCAAGTTTTGTAGCGTTTATGATAAACTCAATATCAATTTAACTTAATTCGACACAAGTGCGACGTCTGAATCAAGCCTTACAATTCTTCTTTTAAACTGTTCAGATTAATTTAAAACGAACTTGAGGAACTGATATGACGCGGTACAGGACTAAGCATACACACCCAGCCAATAACCAAAATTCAAAAAGATACGGGATTGGTATGTACAATACAGTTCAGCGCTGTATGCAATGTCATTAATAAAAAAGTAAAGAATTACCTTTTTCTTTTCATTGAGTTCTGTTTCCAAATGTTGAGCGCGTTTGTTTACTGTGAATCTTTCTTGTTCTAATTGTGCCACGACCTGTTTTTGTTCTTCTAAAGATTGCCTGAAGATGCAGGAGAAAACATTGAAATCAAACTTCACGCTCTATCAAACACTCACAAAGTGAGTTTATATTTAAAACATTTTATCAGCTCGATTTTATCAATTTTTATCAACTCGATCAAGTAAGGAATAGAGTAAGAACCCACACTAAGAAACTGACTTATAAGAAACTACAGGCTGATTTTTTGGCAATTTAAGAATTATCTTTGAAAATTGATTTAAAAGAGTTAATTTAAGTGATGGAAATAATTTCCGTGTATTCATACGACATTTCAATCACACTATTAAGAGCATACTTCCCCCAACTCTTCAGCCAACTCCATGATTTTCAATGCAACCAGTTTCAAGTGACGGGTTATTGTATAACTGTCAGATCTCATGCCATATCGTGTCAATTTTATTTATAGAATACAATGAATATAATGTATGCAATCTTTGTTAAAATCACAGGTACTCTGTAAGACCCAAAAAGCAAACTTATGTTCCTTGAGCCATGCAATGACATTTATCATAATAGTAGAATAATTGATAAATTGATATGATGTAGGTGCTCGTTCGTGGAACAAACTTGTTCTACGAAGTCAACGTCTGTTCTTCTGTTTCTATGAAGTTAACTTCAAACCACAAGACGTTTAGTTACCAACTGAAAAATCTATCATAGCTAGCTATGTTTCCTAAACCTCATACTTTCTAAACAAAAACAGCTCCGGTTCTATGTTTTTACATTTTAAAACTTGCACACTCATTAAGTATTGTATCTTATTCTTATTATTATATCAATTATATATACTTTTACACTTTAATTTACGGCCCAAGCGTTAACCTTTGCTTTACTTGGGTCGTGCAGAATGAATGCTTTTAATTAGTTTTTTCTTTCATACCTGACAGTTGTTGTATTCTACAAATAAAATTGAATTGATATGATATAATAATAAGAAATACTTTTGTAGTAAGTAATTAAGTAGATCGGCTGCAAACAAAGGCAACCCGAGAGCAACACTAAGGCAACCCGAAGGCTCCTCTTTTATTGCCTACTTTCTTTTCAGATATGGGTGGGCACTACTCCTATCTCTGGTCAGCTTTAACCACTTACTCCAGTGTTGACTGGTACTCATTAACTGAGCTCGAAAGGATGGACAGCTGAGTTAGCTGTGGGTTTGTTGTAAGAAGTTCCAACAGCAAAACATTTAACCTTAACCTTAACCTTAACCTTAACCTTAACCTTAACCTTAACCTTAACCACTTAACCTCACCTTAACCACTTGACCCTTAATGTTAAATAATTCAATAGCAAAACGAAACTTTTTAGCATCCAAAAATACAATTCATACCTCATTTCATAGTCTCTCAGATCATCCACTTTTCTGCTGCTTTCTTGCAATTCGTTTACTACTTTCAGTGTTTCATTCTCAGCTTTTTGGCGATCAGTCCTCTCCATGTCTAGCCGTCTTTGTAGACTCTATAAATAAAAAAAAACACTCATTTTGTCAGTCTTAACATATGCCAAAATGCAATTAAACCTCATGCAAAAAAGGGGGAAATTTTACAAACAAAATAAAGACAAACAACAAACAACAAACAACAAACAACAAACAACAAACAACAAAGCGATTTGCAAATTTCTTTAAATTGATCTTACACCTTTAAATTCAGATATAAAAAAAATCTTGCTTTTCTGTTCATGTTTAATTAGGTCGGCGTTAAATCATCGCCGAGATTTTGACATCACACACCACCTTTAGATAAAAACAATAAAAACGATACTCCATTTTTCGTCTTCACAAAAGGAACAAATATATTAGCCTCAGAATTTCGCAACCCAGTAATACTTAAATATAAAATTCTTCGGAAATGAACTAATAATGCTAAGATAAAGATAAACTAAACGTATCGGGCATAACCCTTCATGTACCTTTATCTTGGTATTATTAGTTTGTTTACAAAGAATTCTATATTTATTTGCTGACTATTATTGATACTTGATTATTATTGCACGGTAATACTTCAAGTCACGTCTTTGACGGAGTTAAATTATAAAAACTCACCTTGATTTCAGTATCAAACAAAACTTTCTCTTTCTCGACAAGATCTCTCTCGTCCTGAATTTTTCTTATTTTCTTTTCCTTTTCTTCCAACGAGCTAGTCAAATTCGTAACTTGCTTTTGCGCTTTCTCTAATTCGATGCTCGCAGTGGACAGCGACTGAAGTGTTTCTTTCAATTCTTGTGATTTAAATGATTTCTGAGATGAAAAATTCGGACGATGTGATCCAGACTCAGGAAGTGGTGACATTGGTTCTGCAAATGATTCGCGTCTATGGCAAAGATACAAACAATTAAGATCATTACTCATTGGATTGAAAGCAACCAGAACTCCTACACGAATCACTTAATAAGTGATATAGTAATCAACCAGAACTCCTATACGAATCACTTGATAAGTGATATAGTAATCAACCAGAACTCCTATACGAATCATTTGATAAGTGATATAGCAATCAACCAGAACTCCTATACGAATCACTTGATAAGAGATATAGTAATCAACCAGAACTCCTATACAAATCACTTGATAAGTGATATAGTATTCAACCAGAACTCCTATACGAATCACTTGATAAGTGATATAGTATTCAACCAGAACTCCTATACGAATCATTTGATAAGTGATATAGTAATCATTTATACAGTGGTACACAAAGTACCGGGTGCGCCAAAAAACCGGAGCATCTTTGACAAGCTGCCAAAAATCGTGTACTGAACCAATAATTAAAGCTGATATTCACGTCAAAAGGACTAATCTAGTTGAAAGTAATTTTTTCCCGTTTTAAACGATGTTCGAAGAAGTTTCGATCTCACAGAATCCTGAAAACACTGAAAAATATTGAGGACAAAGAGAGATTTCCGCAACCATGTCAAAAACTCTTTCCAATTAAAGACTCTTTCAGTTTTCACGCGTTTTAAGTTTTTGCAGTTTGAATAAAGGCTTTCATTTCCTTTTCAAAGTATGAAGTCATTGTTTGACATCAATTATATCAATGTTTCTTAATGTTTTCGAGCGTCAGTGAGGTCGAAACTTTTGGAAAATCATTTGTAATGTAAGCACGAGCATTGAAAAAAATCGACAAAATTAATTCAGAGCTAGTTTAGTCATTTTGACGTGAATACCAACTGTTACCATTGTAATCCATGCAGTACACGATTCTTGGTAGCTCGTCAAAGATGTCCCGTTTTTTCTGACGCACCCAGTATAAAAATAATTTATACATTTACACAAAGTATATAAGAACCCCAAATTTACAAGAGCCCGAATTCAAGGACCATTCACTCAGATAACCCGAATGATCTTAGCACCAATATCTACAACAACAACAACACCTTGTAAACAGAACAAGGTAGAATATTTAAAAAGCCTATCGCCCCCAGACCCCAGTTTTATAACAACACACGCCAAATTACTTTCCACTGACGATTTCTCTCTGACAAAATCTCTTGTAGATGCCAGATAACTCCACCTCTGTTGTAGCCAGGCCATACAAATTATTAGTAAAGCTACATTGGTTTGGGTTCATTCAAAAATTAACATTGAAGTATACACCAGAAATAACCCGTTGCATTAATATTTACAAACTCTCCTCAATAACAATAATTGCTGAGGAAAAATTAGAAATAAATATATACATACATATGATACAGTATTAACTTAGATCACGCTAAAAGCAGAAATTTCTTCATACCCTTCAGAGAACAAGGCTGCATTCAATTGTCTTGTAAACGTGAAACCAATAAATGGAAGATTCTTTCCATTGAAGCCTTCTCTTCCCTTCATAAAGTCTTCTATCCTTGGTCCAGTTGACTCTGATTCAAACTCGTCAAAGTTTGACGTGTCATCTATGCTGCTAATCGTTGGAACATACGGTGGGACAGCTGAAATTAATTGGTTCAATGCGTTAGATACCAGAATGGCTCTATTAAGGTCTCCTTTTCTTTTAAGCCCTTCTCTCTAACAGCTTTAATGTCTCATCTCCACTGGTAATCATTGGAAAATACGGTGGGACAGTCGAAATGAATATGTTCAATACGTTAGATATCGGAAAAGTCTATTATTTAAGTCCCTGTTATATTTTAAGATCCCTTCTTTAACAAGACTCCATTTTAATCTCAAAATAAACTCCATTATCTACAAAACCCTTCTCAAAATGCAATTTCAATGAATTTCAACCAGAATTGTGTCATTCGTAACCACATAAAGCAGTAAAAATGGACAATAAAAATATAATTCAAAACAGCTAGATAACATGTATCAAAACCAGGTCAATAATAAAACAATGAATTTCAATAATTTTTCAACCAAGAATCTTTTTAGTTACCAGTAAATATATACAAAAGCATTCATGACCGAAAATTTCGAATGTAAAATTTTCATTCAATTCAATTGATACATCACACTTGTGTCAGGTCAAATTTAAAGAGTCATTGCTAACCAGCGGCCATTGCAGCGAAAATTACCCATAATACATTTCTATGACGACTTTCCTGTTTTCTGAAAGTAAGTTTGGGCCTAAAACGACTTATCAACAGCGGCAGAGGGCGTATTTCTTTACTTCGTGGTCAAGACTAGTTTGTTATCTTCTTGCAGTCTTCTTTGTTAAGTAGGTGCGCAAAGGCTGCTGGTTAGCAATGGGTCTTTAATTATATCAATCAAATCAATGATAAATATATTGTTTGAGGCAACGCGTCAAGTTTGAGTTAAAGTCGAATCAAGTTCTTGACAAAATAGCCAAAATATTTAATCAAATTACATACCGGGTGTACCAAAAAAAGGAACATTTTCGATGAGCTACAAAAACTGTGCACTGCACGGATTACAATTATTACATTCTATATTCACGTTGATTTAATGTCCATTACAAACGATATATCTATACTTTATCATAGTCTTTAATGCATTTAGGATTATTATTTTATTATTTTATTTTTATTTTTATTGTTCACGAAATACCTCTAAGGGGACCATTATCATCAAGATCTTTTCGATCTTTTAGTGCTATCCCTGCCACTCTAGTTTAGGGGTGTGTGTTTTTAAATTTGTTTTTAT